>JAOTOM010004869.1:302500-532500 GCA_034440615.1 Ashinkailepas kermadecensis
GGGACAATCACGGCAGCTGACGGGGGACAATCACGGCAGCTGACGGGGGACAATCACGGCAGCTGACGGGGGACAATCACGGCAGCTGACGGGGGACAATCACGGCAGCTGACGGGGGACCGTCACAACAGCTGACGGGGGACCGTCACAACAGCTGGCTTCAAACAGCAACACTGGTCAGCTAAGGCACAGGCCTCGCAAGCGGTGCTGGAACGGCGTGGGCCCCGGTCGGGACCTTGGAGCCGACTAGGCCAGCGTGTCGAAGACAACTGGAAACGAGCGCTCCTCGGCACCGATGCCGTCGGGTCGGTCAGGTCTCGGTTGGGTTTTGGTGAGGTCTCAGTGAGGTCTCGGTCAGGTCTCGGTCGGGTCTCGGTAGGATCTCAGTGAGGTTTCAGGTTTCGGGTCGGGTCTCCACGAGGTCTCGGTGAGGTCTCTGGTCTCGGTCGGATCCCGGTAGGGTCTCAGGCTTCGGTCCGGTCTCGGTGAGATATCGGATCTCGGTCGGGTCTCGGTGGGGGCGCCACGTTGTGCCGACTGCCGGCGCCAAGCCCGCCAAAGTGGCCCACACACGACGCGACACGGATCGGGCATGAGCCGCATATTGACCACTTACAGCAGATTATTGCGACCCTCTGACTCTGATCATTGCGACCCTCTGGTGTTTCGAAACTGAGCGCGCTGGCACACGTAGCACACGAGCACACGCTCGTGCACACGTAACACACGAGCACACGCTCGTGCACACGTAACACACGAGCCACGCTCGTGCACACGTAACACACGAGCACACGCTCGTGCACACGTAGCACACGAGACACGCTCGTGCACACGTACACGAGCACACGCTCGTGCACACGTAGCACACGAGCACACGCTCGTGCACACGTAACACACGAGCACACGCTCGTGCACACGCAACACACGAGCACACGCTCGTGCACACGCAACACACGAGCACACGCCTTGTGAGACGTTTTCACGATTGACCCGATTTATTTGGGCTATTACGTGACTCTTCGTCTCAGTCAAAGATCGATATTCTATTTTTTCTTTTAAATTAAAGGTAAGGGGTGAAGATTGTGGCATACGCTGAAGCATTGACTATGGTGTTCCTTGTTGTTTTACGATATCAGTAACACAGGCATGAATCGTATTTTGATGCACATTTTACGGTTAACGTGAGGTCACGTTGTTCCATGATTTATGGAGATGCGTGTAATAGTGTCTAAAAAGTATTATTTGCATGTCGTCTCGATTCAAAATAGACGCCAATTTCGAACTTTAAAATACCCCTGAGATATCTGTAAATTTCAAAACATTATCCGGCGCTGCCTTAGCGCAATGGAACAAATTGATCTTTGGAAGGCCAATGAACCATGCCAGCATACCAATTTATACTTCAATCACCCTTAAAGCATCCAGCACTACCGGCCTCGAGCCAAAACGTGGAATTAAGCCGAAAGAATCCGTGAGTTCGGCGGACAAAACGTTCGACCATAAAATCTCAATGCTGTCTTAGCTTTGTGATATAAAGTTGCCTGAAACATGTACCAGAAGTTGGGCGAGCACGCCTCGTCAGCTACGCAGCTCTAAGATACTCCGTCAATCAATGCCAAGGTATCATCGCAGAAAAGCTCAGCATGAGCTCCACCAACACCTGCCTTCTCGCACTGGTGACGGCTCAGCACGAGGTCCACCAACACCCGCCTTCTGACACTGGTGACGGCTCAGCACGAGGTCCACCAACACCTGCCTTCCCGCACTGGTGACGGCTCAGCACGAGGTCCACCAACACCTTCCCGCACTGGTGACGGCTCAGCATGAGCTCCACCAACACCTGCCTTCTGACACTGGTGACGGCTCAGCACGAGGTCCACCAACACCCGCCTTCTGACACTGGTGACGGCTCAGCACGAGGTCCACCAACACCTGCCTTCTCGCACTGGTGACGGCTCAGCACGAGGTCCACCAACACCTGCCTTCCCGCACTGGTGACGGCTCAGCACGAGGTCCACCAACACCACCTTCCCGCACTGGTGACGGCTCAGCATGAGCTCCACCAACACCACCTTCTCGCACTGGTGACGGCTCAGCATGAGCTTCACCAACACCTGCCTTCTGACACTGGTGACGGCTCAGCACGAGGTCCACCAACACCTGCCTTCCCGCACTGGTGACGGCTCAGCACGAGGTCCACCAACACCTTCCCGCACTGGTGACGGCTGAGCACGTTTGGCGCCGTTTTGTTCCGTTCTGCTGGACAGCAGGGTGGGTGGACGGGGACGGGAGGCAGTCACGCGAGACAGACACGCGAGTGTACCAGCCAGTCGGAAGCTATGCACGGGTAACAGGACTACGACCACGCACCCCTGTCACCAGCTGAATTGGTGTCGGCACCGAACAATCAGTGACGATCCCTCACCTACAGCACTCGCCCACACCCATACTGATGTGAACATACACGCCAACACCCACATCCTACCTGCAATTACATCTACACCCACATCTACAATTACATCCACACGTGCATCGACACATACATCCATACCCATGCCACACTCACACTCACACCATACCTGCACAGACATGTCCGTAACACCTATACATACACCCACACCCACACCCACACTCGCACCCACACCTACCCCACACCTACACCCCCACCCGCGCCCATACACATACACATACCCATAGCTAGACCTACAACCACACCCACACCCACACCCGCACCCGCACCCGCACCCTCACCCTCACCCTCACCCTCACCCTCACCCTCACCCTCACCCTCACCCTCACCCTCACCCTCACCCTCACCCTCACCCTCACCCTCACCCTCACCCTCACCCTCACCCTCACCCTCACCCTCACCCTCACCCACACCCTCACCCCCACCCACACCCACACCCCCACCCACACCCACACCCACACCCACACCCACACCCACACCCACACCCACACCCACACCCACACCCACACCCACACCCACACCCACACCCACACCCACACCCACACCCACACCCACACCCACACCCACACCCACACCCACACCCACACCCACACCCACACCCACACCCACACCCACACCCACACCCACACCCACACTCCCATTCGTGCCCATACCTAACCATACATACCCACAGCCACATTCATATCTACATCCACACATACCCATACACATACCCATATCCAAACACACATAGATAACACAAACATTTACTACCGATATTGACATCACCATTCGGATTAACATTCAAATTCATACCCATATAGCATATACTCACCGGCAATCACATCCATATTCAAATATACATCCACATTTTCATCTACATCCACATCCACATCTACATATACATGTACATCTACATCCACATCTGCATCCACATTCGCATCTATATCACATCCACATCTACATCATAGCCACATTCACATCTAATCCACGTCCACGTCCACGACCACATCCACATCCACATTTTCCTTTACATTAACATCTAGATGGCGACCCCTGCCGTTTCCCGGCCGACTTGTCTGCTGGGGGGGGGGGGGCGTTAGCGTGACGCCGACGTCGGCGCCAGTCCATGGCCGACGTGACGCCCCCTGTCGTCACGTCACGCTGTGCGGCCACACTGTGCGGCAGCGTGACGTCACATCACGTGACGTCACGTCCGTCCGCGGAGGAACGTCGTCGACGAAACGCCAGCGGAGCAGTTCACTCGGCCCCCACTCGACCCCCACTCGGTCGTCACTCGACCTCCACTCGGCCGCCACTCGACCCACACTCGCCCGCCACTCGACCCCCACTTGGCCCCCACTCGGCCGCCACTCGGTCGCCACTCGGCCGCCACTCGGTCCCCACTCGGCCGCCATTCGACCCCCACTTGGCCGCCACTCGACCCCCACTCGGCCGCCACTCGACCCCCACTCGGCCGCCACTCGACCCCCACTCGGCCGCCACTCGACCCCCACTCGGCCTCCGCTCTGCCGCCGCCCACAAGGCTGTGGGACGTGGCCCACATCGCACCATGCCGGTGGTCGGAGCCAAGGTCGCGCCGGCCACCGTTCACGCGGCACGCACCGGAGGAGAATCAGTGCCGATCCAGCTGCGATGGCATCCTGGCCAGGGCACTGGCACGGCCAGGTAACAGCCGACACCATCAGCCAATCCCAACTGGCACAACACAACACACCACAGGTCAACTGTCCACCAGACCCACAGCACCTCCACTGGCACAACACAACACACCACAGGTCAACTGTCCACCAGACCCACAGCACCTCCACTGGCACAGCACAACACACCACAGGTCAACTGTCCACCAAACCCATAACACCTCCACTGGCACAACACAACACACCACAGGTCAACTGTCCACCAGACCCACAGCACCTCCACTGGCACAACACAACACACCACAGGTCAACTGTCCACCAGACCCACAGCACCTCCACTGGCACAACACAACACACCACAGGTCAACTGTCCACCAGACCCACAGCACCTCCACTGGCACAACACAACACACCACAGGTCAGGTCAACTATCCACCAGACCCATAGCACCTCCACTGGCACAACACAACACACCACAGGTCAACTGTCCACCAGACCCGTAACACCTCCACTGGCACAACACAACACACCACGGGTCAACTGTCCACCAGACCCGTAACACCTCCACTGGCACAACACAACACAACACAACACACCACAGGTCAACTGTCCTCCAGATCCATAACACTTCCACTGGCACAACACAACACACCACGGGTCAACTGTCCACCAGACCCACAGCACCTCCACTGGCACAACACAACACAACACAACACACCACAGGTCAACTGTCCACCAGACCCACAGCACCTCCACTGGCACAACACAACACACCACAGGTCAACTGTCCACCAGACCCGTAACACCTCCACTGGCACAGCACAACACACCACAGGTCAACTGTCCACCAAACCCGTAATACCTCCACTGGCACAACACAACACACCACAGGTCAACTGTCCACCAGACCCACAGCACCTCCACTGGCACAACACAACACAACACAGGTCAACTGTCCACCAGACCCACAGCACCTCCACTGGCACAACACAACACACCATAGGTCAACTGTCCACCAGACCCACAGCACCTCCATTGGCACAACACAACACACCACAGGTCAGGTCAGCTATCCACCAGACCCATAGCACCTCCACTGGCACAACACAACACACCACAGGTCAACTGTCCACCAGACCCGTAACACCTCCACTGACACAACACAACACACCACGGGTCAACTGTCCACCGGACCCGTAACACCTCCACTGGCACAACACAACACAACACAACACACCACAGGTCAACTGTCCTCCAGATCCATAACACTTCCACTGGCACAACACAACACACCACGTGTCAACTGTCCACCAGACCCACAGCACCTCCACTGGCACAACACAACACACCACAGGTCAACTGTCCACCAGACCCACAGCACCTCCACTGGCACAACACAACACACCACAGGTCAACTGTCCACCAGACCCACAGCACCTCCACTGGCACAACACAACACAACACAGGTCAACTGTCCACCAGACCCATAACACCTCCACTGGCACAACACAACACACCATAGGTCAACTGTCCACCAGACCCACAGCACCTCCATTGGCACAACACAACACACCACAGGTCAACTATCCACCAGACCCACAGCACCTCCACTGGCACAACACAACACAACACACCACAGGTCAACTGTCCACCAGACCCGTAACACCTCCACTGGCACAACACAACACACCACAGGTCAACTGTCCACCAGACCCATAACACCTCCACTGGCACAACACAACACACCACAGGTCAACTGTCCACCAGACCCGTAACACCTCCACTGGCACAACACAACACACCACGGGTCAACTGTCCACCAGACCCATAACACCTCCACTGGCACAACACAACACACCACAGGTCAACTGTCCTCCAGACCCATAACACCTCCACTGGCACAACACAACACACCACGGGTCAACTGTCCACCAGACCCACAGCACCTCCATTGGCACAACACAACACAACACAACACACCACAGGTCAACTGTCCTCCAAACCCATAACACCTCCACTGGCACAACACAACACACCACAGGTCAACTGTCCACCAGACCCATAACACCTCCACTGGCACAACACAACACACCACAGGTCAACTGTCCTCCAGACCCATAACACCTCCACTGGCACAACACAACACACCACGGGTCAACTGTCCACCAGACCCACAGCACCTCCACTGGCACAACACAACACAACACACCACAGGTCAACTGTCCACCAGACCCACAGCACCTCCACTGGCACAACACAACACACCACAGGTCAACAGTCCACCAGACCCACAGCACCTCCACTGGCACAGCCCCGACTGACTGGTCAGGGTTTGTCGGTTCTCGGTTGAGCAGCAGAAAACGAAATAGCACAAAAGCAGCACTTCTTCAAGTTACTGGTTTCGGCCCGTCGTTATGGTCTCACTTCACGTCGTCTCGTCTCTCAGCTGGAGCTACCAAACACACGACAAAGAGCGCCACCAGCAAGCACACCAGCAAGCACACCGGCAACACGTAGCACTCACAGCAACCAATCTAGAGAGCGCACAGGAACAACCCACGCCACTACCCGGCTACAGGATGGCAAAACACAACACACCTATGTCGAGCCTGGTCATGTCAGGTCAGGTTAGTTCGATGTTCATCATCAATGGCTGGTCGGAGCGCCCTGAAGTCCAAAAAACAAGCAGACATCAGGTCAGGCCCGTCATGCTACATCAAGTTGGATGTGGTTCCGTCAAGGCAGACCAGCTCGAGTCAGGTCGAGTTGGCCATGGCCGGTGAGGAGAGGCCAGATATGTCAGGTTCACTCAGGTCAGGTCAGGTCAGTTGCCAAGTGACCCGTTCGCGGTGGGTCATCGTTGAACAGGCCAAATGAGGACAGAGAGGTTATGAATTGGATACACCAGGTCAGAGGTCGGCTCAGGTCATGATACAGAGAAGCATACAGATTACGCACGCGTTCACATCGGACTACGGGGGAGGGGGTCAGGGTGTGCTTACTCCATCCGCCCGGAGTTCGTGTTCCAGCGACACCTGATTGGTTGGCAGGCGAGACGGAGACTTTGGCGTCACGTCGTGATTGGTTCACGCTCTGACGCACCGCCAGCGATTGGCTCCCGACGACAGCTCGACCACCTCAGGTCGGAGCGGGCGATGCTCGCGCAGCGTGCGTTCCCGTCCGTTGCCCTGCCGGCTGGGGTATTTCAGGCGCGGAAGCGTTTTTGCCTTGGATAGCCCGGCCGGTCGGAGCGGTCGGAGCGGTCGGAGCGGCCGGCGCGTCACTTCCGCACACTCGGCGGCTCAGCTGACGCATAGCTGGCCCGTCGCACGTGCTTCTCCCGACCACCATCGGCGTGTCAACGGCCGCCCTCACGGCACGAGCGGCGCCGGTCCGGTCCTCGGCTCGGCTCTGTCCAAATGTCGCCCGGGGAGCGTGACGTTACCCACCCACCAGCTGTGACGTCACATATCCGCCAGCCGTGACGTTACCCACCCACCAGCCGTGACGTCACACATCCGCTTGCGGGCATGCGAGCACGCCAGCCGCGCTTCACTCCAGTGCACACAACCATTGTGGAACTTCGGTCGAGTAGAAACAGTTGTCGGCGGGTTTCCGTCGAGCGGGGATGGCCGTGGATGTGTGGACACATTTGGGATCAAGGCACTCGCCGGCACGTGTCAGTCGGATGGGATCAACACGCTTACCGACACGTGTCATTCGGAAACCACGTGTCACGTGACACACCCTGGTGTAGCACCGCCCCGGGCCTGGGTCACGTGACACGCCCTGGTGTAGCACCGCCCCGGGCCTGGGTCACGTGACACACCCTGGTGCAACGCCGCCCCGGGCCTGGGTCACGTGACACACCCTCTTGTAGCACCGCCCCGGGTCTGGGTCACGTGACACACCCTGGTGCAGCACCGCCCCGGGCCTGGGTCACGTGACACACCCTGGTGCAGCGCCGCCCCGGGCCTGGGTCACGTGACACACCCTGGTGTAGCACCGCCCCGGGCCTGGGTCACGTGACACACCCTGGTGCAGCGCCGCCCCGGGCCTGGGTCACGTGACACACCCTGGTGTAGCACCGCCCCGGGCCTGGGTCACGTGACACACCCTGGTGCAGCGCCACCTCGGGCCTGGGTCACGTGACACACCATCTTGTAGCACCGCCCCGGGCCTGGGTCACGTGACACACCCTGATGTAGCGCCGCCCCGGGCCTGGGTCACGTGACACACCCTGGTGCAGCGCCACCTCGGGCCTGGGTCACGTGACACACCATCTTGTAGCACCGCCCCGGGCCTGGGTCACGTGACACACCCTGGTGTAGCACCGCCCCGGGCCTGGGTCACGTGACACACCCTGGTGTAGCGCCGCCCCGGGCCTGGGTCACGTGACACACCCTGGTGTAGCGCCGCCCCGGGCCTGGGTCACGTGACACACCCTGGTGCAGCACCGCCCCGGGCCTGGGTCACGTGACACACCCTGGTGCAGCGCCGCCCCGGGCCTGGGTCACGTGACACACCCTGGTGCAGCGCCGCCCCGGGCCTGGGTCACGTGACACACCCTGGTGTAGCACCGCCCCGGGCCTGGGTCACGTGACACACCCTGGTGTAGCGCCGCCCCGGGCCGGGGTCAGGTGACACGCCCTGGTGCAGCACCGCCCCGGGTCTGGGTCACGTGACACACCCTGGTGCAGCACCGCCCCGGGCCTGGGTCACGTGACACACCCTGGTGTAGCACCACTCCGGGCCTGGGTCACGTGACACACCCTGGTGTAGCACCGCCCCGCGCCTGGGTCACGTGTCACACCCTGGTGCAGCGCCGCCCCGGGCCTGGGTCACGTGACACGCCCTGGTGTAGCACCGCCCCGGGCCTGGGTCACGTGACACACCCTCTTGTAGCACCGCCCCGGGCCTGGGTCACGTGACACACCCTGGTGCAGCACCGCCCCGGGCCTGGGTCACGTGACACACCCTGGTGTAGCGCCGCCCCGGGCCTGGGTCACGTGACACACCCTGGTGCAGCGCCGCCCCGGGCCTGGGTCACGTGACACACCCTGGTGTAGCGCCGCCCCGGGCCTGGGTCACGTGACACACCCTGGTGTAGCGCCGCCCCGGGCCTGGGTCACGTGACACACCCTGGTGCAGCGCCGCCCCGGGCCTGGGTCACGTGACACACCCTGGTGCAGCACCGCCCCGGGCCTGGGTCACGTGACACACCCTGGTGTAGCGCCGCCCCGGGCCGGAGTCCGATCACGTGACACAGACTGCAGTGCGGCACTCTGCCCGGCCGGTTCTTGAATAGCTCTCGGCGTTGCGCAACGCGCCATGAATGGTGCGGCGGCGGCTCGAACGCCGCCGTGCCGAGCCGCCAACCGGTTTGATGGGCGGCGGGAGACGGCCGGCCGGCGGAGCGGTGCCTCTGCCGACCGTCACCGACTGCCGAACCCCAGTCAGCTGCACCACCGGACCCCAGACAGCCGCACCACCGGACCCCAGTCAGCTGTACCACCGGACCCCAGTCAGCTGCACCACCGGACCCCAGTCAGCCGCACAACCGGACCCCAGTCGCTGCGCCACCGGACCCCAGTCAGCTTTACCACCGGACCCCAGTCAGCCGCACAACCGGACCCCAGTCGCTGCGCCACCGAACCCCAGTCAGCTTTACCACCGGACCCCAGTCAGCCGCACCACCGGACCCCAGACAACTGTACTACCGGACTCCAGTCGTCTGCACCACCGGACCCCAGTCGCTGCGCCACCGGACCCCAGTCAGCTGTACCACCGGACCCCAGTCAGCTGCACCACCGGACCCCAGTCAGCTGTACCACCGGACCCCAGTCAGCTGCACCACCGGACCCCAGTCAGCTGCACCACCGGACCCCAGTCAGCTGCACCACCGGACCCCAGTCAGCTGTACCACCGGACCCCAGTCAGCTGCACCACCGGACCCCAGTCAGCTGCACCACCGGACTCCAGTTAGCTGCACCACCGGACCCCAGTCAGCCGCACCACCGGACCCCAGTCAGCTGTGTCACCGGACACCAGACAGCCGCACCACCGGACCCCAGATAGCCTCACCACCGGACCCCAGACAGCCGCACCACCGGACCCCAGACAGCCGCAGCATCGGACCCCAGTCGCTGCACCACCGGACCCCAGTCAGCTGTGCCACCGGACCCCAGTCAGCTGTACCACCGGACCCCAGTCAGCCGTACCACCGGACCCAAGTCGCTGCACTACCGGACTCCAGTCAGCTGCACCACCGGACCCCAACCAGCTACACCATCAGCCAGCCAGCAGACGCCTCGACACGAGTAGATCCCACCTGATGACGTCCCGAGGCGGCGAGGCTCGGCAGCGGGGCCAGCGGCTGGCTGTCGTGGCCTCAGAGCGTCGCGGCAGGAGCTCACGTCGTCCACGTCACGTCACGTGACACGTCACGTGACACGTCACGTGACGCGACACTCATTGGCGTCCAAAACTCGATGGAAATGTCCTCGGCCATTCCCCCGTTACGGGCAAACCGGCACACAACACATTTCTCGTGAAAGCTCAGGCGAGCAGCGATCAGCCGACAGCGCGCGCACTTACAGCGAGGCGTGGGCCAACTTCGACATGCTCCACCAACAATAATGCTGAATAATGTATCGTCTGTGTATGCATCACGGCCGAAACCGTGAGATAGATCAGCCCGTCCTCAGCCTACAACCAAGGAGTAGCGATATGCAGTGATGGGCAGACGCGGCAGATGCAAAGACGAAACGTACGGTCAGAAAGCTCGCTCGAGAGCGGCGAGCTTTTTCGCCAATCATCCGGATATATACTGGGCTTTTGACCTATCTTTTGAAGGCTTTATATGCATGATTGCATGACATGACAACAGAACAAAAATAGCAGCATTCCTGTCAAATGCGCTGAGTAAAATCAAATATAATTATGGTATCAATGATAGCTATCAGAAACAAATTCCGAATGATCCAATACTGTCCGAAGTCCGCTCAGACATTGCTGTAACATCAGGATACATTTCTTGACAAGACTTATTTAAACATTATATAGCATATGCCCCAAAGCAACATTTTGTTTCCAAATATTGTAATGTGGTTGCCAAAAAGCAGTGCCAATTCGCATGAAAGATCCAGCCAAGATGAAACCTACACCATCCAAATGGTGAATTGATTTAACCAAGCTTGGGTGCCTCTTCAGTCTAGCCGCGTCGCATCAGAAACCCACTCATAAAACATTGGTAATCCACCAAATGGTTGGACGCATTGGACAAGCCCGGGTGCTTACCTACACATGCGTACAAAAGGGGGCACGGGACAAGGAGCACGTGCCCCTCCCTCACCCTTACCGCATCGGAACGGGTGGGTCCATTTCAAGAGATGGAGAACGCGAACAATCGCCCGAAGGGCGATTTTCCGAAGTTGAAAATCCATCATACGACAATTGCATGAAGGCCGATTTCGAGTTTTGAATGCGAACAAAAAACGACTGCGAAAATGCGATCTGAACTGGCCAGCTGGAACTGAACGGTCCCTCGACACGCAGAAGAGCACCTGCCCCACCTGGGAGCTGGTGGTTCTTATGAGCTGGGAAGCCCCTGTTCGCTGGAGAGGCTGGAGAGGCAATGGGGCCGGGGGCCGACATGAAGGGCCCTGGGCTGACGGGGGGCTGACGGGGGGTGGGGGGGCTGACGGGGGGGTGCAAGCCGATATGATGGGTCCCGAACTGTTGGAGGGCACCAGGTTTATGGACGGGCCCCTGGGCCGACGGGGCAAGCCGGTATGATGGGTACTGGACTGTTGGGAGGGGCTCCAGATTTTAAGGGCCCCTGGGCCGACGTGGGGGCAAGCAGATATGATGGGTCCTGAACTGTTGGAGGGGCTCCAGATTTTTGGAGGGGCTCCTGGGTTGCAGGGTGTATTTTAAGACATTTCACTGAGGGAGCGACGGTGACAAAATATGCAAGAAAACAAACAATTTGGCTGGGCTCAGAAAGTTGCCACTAAAGTCTTAATACATAGCCGGGCATGTGATGGTCATCTTAAAGGTTGTATATCTCGACGTAATACCAAGGAGGCGCCATGGTCAAAGTCGTACGTACCTGTTTCTATATAGACTTATCATCCCGAAAGGCTTCATCCAGTGTGTGTTCTTTATGTTCTTGCTTTTTGCGCAACAAAAGAAAAACTCGGGAAATTCATTTTATTAGGGATGCTATTAGGAAGAACCCCAATGCAATATTTGACGGTAGTCAGTCTTACCACTTGCTTGATCAATTCATGGATTAATCATGATCATTCTCACCAATTCTCATAGTCATAAATTCATCAAAAAGGGCATATCAATCTGAATTGGAAGATCAACACAGGAACCTCCCTAGGCACTTGGTTATATTTTCCAGTTCTAAGTTGTGCAGTAGGAAGATGAGAACTGGGTGTGGATTGGGTGGGATTGTTGCTAGTAGTTGTGCGCTGTGCAGGTACGGCCATGGTGGGCCGTTGATAGGTAGTGGAGAGTCCCTCATTGCAAGTGTTGTATAATACGGTCGACAATCTTTTCCTGTGTCGCTGGCTTCGATGTCAGCGATGTTATACTCTGTGCATTGGTCGCACAGACTACGGCCGGGCTGGTGGAGCCGCCGAATGGTGCTGCATCCACGCGCACACACGTCTGGCTGCCAGTCGCACAACAACCCGCCGCAAAAGAAATGGATCAGTCAAACCAAACACAACAACCTCTCCGGCCTATAATCGACATATCGGTGGTGGAAATACCACTGCACGGCCCAAACGACCCCACCCGTGCCGGTAATGCACCGTAAAAATATGCATCGTCTAGACCGCCAGCCACTCCTCGTCACCATGTGTCAGCGGCGCCACAAAAGGAAACGGCACTCCCGCCAATCGTGTCAAATGGCGGGAACGACACTCCTTCAGACGGCCAGCGGACGGAAACGCTTAACGCCGACAAGGGTGAGGAAAAGCGCGCGTAAAACTGGCGGCCTACATGTCCAGTCTCCGATATGCCTCCATACGCCGCAAAACTGCGCCTCGACGCCAAACGAGTAGTTCATTCGTGTAAAAGGTGAGGTGCAGTGCGTCACCAAGACCGGCAATGGCGCCGTGGATCATGCCTGAGACATACATTGATCGTCAGTGGTATGGTGGCTCACGTCTGAGACATCCATTGACCGTCAGTGGTGCGGTGGCTCACGTCTGAGACATCCATTGACCGTCAGTGGTGCGGTGGCTCACGTCTGAGACATCCATTGACCGTCAGTGGTGCGGTGGCTCACGTCTGAGACATCCATTGACCGTCAGTGCTGCGGTGGCTCACGTCTGAGACATCCATTGACCGACAGTGCTGCGGTGACTCACGTCTGAGACATCCATTGACCGTCAGTGCTGCGGTGACTCACGTCTGAGACATCCATTGACCGTCAGTGCTGCGGTGACTCACGTCTGAGACATCCATTGACCGTCAGTGCTGCGGTGACTCACGTCTGAGACATCCATTGACCGTCAGTGGTGCGGTGGCTCACGTCTGAGACATCCATTGACCGTCAGTGCTGCGGTGGCTCACGTCTGAGACATCCATTGACCGTCAGTGCTGCGGTGGCTCACGTCTGAGACATCCATTGACCGTCAGTGCTGCGGTGACTCACGTCTGAGTCATCCATTGACCATCAGTGGTATGGTGGCTCACGTCTGGAGACATCCATTGGCCGTCAGTGGTGCGGTGACTCACGTCTGAGACATCCATTGACCGACAGTGATGCAGTGGCTCACGTCTGAGACATCCATTGACCGTCAATGCTGCGGTGACTCACGTCTGAGACATCCATTGACCGTCAGTGCTGCGGTGACTCACGTCTGAGACATCCATTGACCGTCAGTGGTGCGGTGGCTCATGTCTGAGACATCCATTGACCGTCAGTTCTGCGGTGACTCACGTCTGAGACATCCAATGACCGTCAGTGCTGCGGTGACTCACGTCTGAGACATCCATTGACCGTCAGTGCTGCGGTGGCTCACGTCTGAGACATCCATTGACCGTCAGTGGTGCCGTTGAACGACTGCGTGCTGTAATTGGCTGAGGACGTTTTCGTCTCGAAAGGTCAAAAGACGAAATCGACGGTGGTCAGTGATAGGGGGATTGCAAAAGGCGATATACACGAAATTAAATGTAAACGATTTACTTCTGATTTGTCTGACCACGCCTCCGTCCACCTCTGGCCACCACGCCCCCGTCCACCTCTGGCAGACGCAGGGTCAGCCAACACGCACCACAGGCGGACGCCAACACTCGCCTCACTCGCCGAACACCGGTGAATGTTGACATGATTGGCGTGCGACACATGAGCGGCAGTCGTGGCGCACCGGGTGGCGTCAGTGGGTGACAAACGTGGCGCGACGGCGTCGCCGGTGTTTACCGTTGTGTCGGACTCCAGCTGGGCGAGCTCCGACTCGCTGGCGGAGGGTGTCGGGCCGAGCTCAGAGGGTGTTAGGCCAGGCTCCGAGCTTCCCGGGCTCAGCTCCGAGGGTATCGGGCCCAGCTCCGAGCTTGTCGAGCTCAGCTCCGAGCGTGTCGGGCCGAGCTCCGAGCGTGTCGGGCCCAGCTCCGAGCGTGTCGGGCCGAGCTCCGAGCGTGTCGGGCCGAGCTCCGAGCGTGTCGGGCCCGGCTCGGGAGAGCGCTTCCGCCAACGAGGCTCAAGCCGGTCCATGGCGTGGTGGCGCCTGAAACGTGCGCAATGACATTAATAAAGATGACGCTTGTGACACAGTGAGCCGGGACAATCCGTCATTACTGTCTCGGCCGCCGGCCGGTAAAGGCCGGCTTGTGAGCGCAGGTGTCCCTGAGGCGGAGGCGCCGAGCCTACACTCGACTGCCGGTCGGATTTGGCACTTACGACGCACCCAATCCCCCGCCAGCTTTATCTACATAGTTAGTTAGTTATCTGGGTCTCCAGGGCGCATCGACTGCAGTGGTCATGCAGCCTCTACCCACGAACAACACTTTCTGCTCAGACCACATGGTCATAAATGCGGGACAAAGTGGCGACGGAACTTCGCCGACACTGGTAGAGCCGCTTCCGTTCCAGATTCACGAATGCCCAGTGTTATGTGGGGCACGACCAGACGGGCGTGCCAAACACTGGCCTTGTCTAGCTTGAAGTATCTACTTGCAAGCATCCCGATTTCACCATTGGTGTGTCAGGCAGTGGTGCATCGGGACAGAAACCTCTCCACACACCTGTGGAAGGAAGAACATTGTCGAGGCATTGTCGAGTCAGACAATTCCTGGAACCGCCTCTGCTCCGAGAGTATCATTTCAATTTCAAATAAGCGCACAAAAGTGGCACCGAAGTTCCCCGAAATCCTGAACGGAACCAACCGGAGTAGAAAACCACTAAACGTCGAAGTGAACTGCTTCCCAAAAACTCGGTCCCGAACACCAGCCTAACTGTCTGGGAACTGGCCATAACGAGCAGTGAAAACTTAAAACTGGCGCCGGAATCGCTAGCGGCGAATGCCTTTGGCAGCGGCGCCATGCACGGACAGGTAAACGGCGGACCGCTTGGTGGCGCTCAGCGCAAGCGAGGTGTCTGACGAGACCAGCCGGACTTGTCTGTCGACCCGGCTGGTCCTGTTGGTCACGTCAGGAGATGTGCCAGGTCAGGTTGGTCAGGTCGGGTCAGGAGGCGTGGCAACGGTGACACAGCAGGTCAGGTCAGGTCATGTCAGGTCAGGTGATGTGACAGAAATGACACGCCAGCCATGGAAGCTATATAGCGGCAGCGACGCTCGGGTTAACACGGTTCATTACAGTCCAGCATTCGGGTTAGCACGGCCCATTAGAGTCCAACACTTGTGTTAACACTGTCCATTACAGCCCAACGCACCGAATAACAAAACAAATCGCTTCCCAATTATGGGTAAACTAAGCCATTGCTCCCTTCAATTGCATCATCCAGTTCGAAACAAGCCAACGCATTGCATCCTGGACACAACGCACGCTTGCCTACACGATGAATTGTAAACGCCACGAGTTGTGCGTGTTGGCTGTTTGTGAAATGGCCCAATGGCATCAACAGGTACCAGAGTGGCGATCACTGAGGAGATGCTGGACGTTTGGAGTCTGTCTGTGTTGATCAGCGTACCAGACGGTGCTCAACACCCGGCTATGTTCAGTCCAATCGGCGCCTGTGTTGAACAGCGTACCAGACGGTGCTCAACACCCGACTATGTTCAGTCCAATCGGCGCCTGTGTTGAACAGCGTACCAGACGGTGCTCAACACCCGGCTATGTTCAGTCCAACCGGCGTCTGTGTTGAACAGCGTACCAGACGGTGCTCAACACCCGGCTATGTTCAGTCCAACCCGATCATTCTTACCGATCACCAGAAAATACTCGACCGGTAGCGCTGATATGGATTGTGTATTGTCGGCTATGCTTTATGGAGCGCCAGCCAATACTCAACTGACGGCGCTGATATGGATTGTGTATTGTCGGCTATGCTTTATGGAGCGCTAGCCAATACTCAACTGACAGCGCTGATATGGATTGTGTGTTGTCGGTCTGTGCCTTATGGAGCACCAGACAATATTCAACTGGTGGCGCCGAGATGGATTGTGTATTGTCGGCTGTGCCTCATGGAGCACCGTGGCGCTGGGTACAAAAAGTTCAATGTATTTCCGTGATGAAGGCACACAAGCGGTGTCACTGCTTCGCCTGCTTCACTGACCACACGGCCAACTGTGTGGGAACTGCGCTGCACATAGAACCATTCATTGCAAAGTAATTGTGGGGTGGATGGCATGTCCGTTTCGGAAACGGGACGCTTCCCCGAGCGTATTCGCGAACGTTTACTGGGAAATGCTGTGGCGAAACACAGACAGACTTCCCCAGGGGTATTTCGAAGTTAACTGCCCAAGTCACACGCAAATCTACGGTTAAGGTCTAAGTCGAACAACGAATATATCCACGCCATGGCACTTTCAGAGCAATAAAAACACTGCTTATTATACCTCCGAAAACCAAGAAACCCGTGGAAACCACACCCCCGGCGGCTCGGGAGCTGTATCTCGCACGCCCGTGCTCCCAGGCAACGCCAGGGGCTGGCCAGTTGGTGATTTGGCTTTCACGGTAGCCCATGTGGAGCCGGAAGCAGCACCACGACAGTTCAGTTCCCTGGTGACGAATCAGGCGCTGCTGACAGCCGCTACACTGCTGCTCGCGCCCGAGGTCGCAGAGGAGACTATCGCAGCCTCCTTTACAACCACCGCCACAACTACTGTCACAGCCTCCTTCACAACCACCGCCACAACTACTGACACAGCCTCCTTCACAACCACCGCCACAACTACTGTCACAATCTCTATCACAACCACCGCCACAACTACTGACACAGTCAACGCCACAACTACTGTAACAGTCCCATAACTACTGTCACAACATCCTTCACAACCACCGCCACAACTACTGTCACATTCAACGCCACAACTACTGTCACAGCCTCCATCACAACTACCGCCACAGCTACTGTCACAGCCAACGCCACAACAACTGTCACAACCTCCATCACAACCACCGCCACAACTACTGTTACAACCTTCATCACAAGCACCGCCACAACTACTGTCACAACCATCGCCACAACTACTTCCACTGCCTCCTACACAACCACCGCCACAACTACTGACACAGCCAACGCCACACTACTGTCACAACCTCCTTCACAACCACCGCCACATCTACTGTCACAGCCTCCTTCCAAACCACCGCCACAACTACTGTCACAGCCTCCTGCACAACCGCCGCCACAACTACTGTCACAGCCATCGCCACAACTACTGTCACAACCACCGCCACAAATACTGTCACAGCCTCCTTCACAGCCAACGCCTCTACTGTCACAGCCATCGCCACAACTACTGTCACTACCATCGCCACAACTACTGACGCAGCCTCCTTCACAGCCAACGCCACAACTACTGTCACAGCCAACGCCACAACTACTGTCACAACCACCGCCACAACTACTGTCACAACCACCGCCACAAATACTGTCACAGCCTCCTTCACAGCCAACGCCACAACTACTGTCACAGTCACCGCCATGCCTGGCGGATATTCATCTCCCCGCTCTTCATGTGCACGTGTACGGCGCGGTTTCTGTGCACTGCATAGCAAGCAGAAGAGCCTTTCAAAGTGACCGCTGAATTTATGGCAGGTGCGCAGTGGAGTGGCCAGAAATTCAGCTGAATGGGGGTGGACGCCGTCGCCGACCATTCAGCGGACGACGGTGCCGCGCGCGAGCAGTCACACGCGCCGGGCGGCCGCTCCCAGCCAGCACCGCTTATCTGAGACCGATGACAAGATTACGGCCGACTAATGTCGGCTGACCTCGGCCGCACTGACCGTGTTCGAGTCGGCTGACGAGCGCGGGCGGCCGGGACCGGCTCACTGGTGACGTCACTCGGCGCCGCGCGCGCCGGGAGCGTGTCCGCGCCGGGAGCGGCCCGCGCCGGGAGCGGCCCGCGCCGGGAGCGGCCCGCGCCGGGAGCGTGTCCGTGCCGGGAGTGCCCCGCGCCGGGAGCGGCCCGCGCCGGGAGCGGCCCGCGCCGGGAGCGGCCCGCGCCGGGAGCGGCCCGCGCCGGGAGCGGCCCGCGCCGGGAGCGGCCCGTGCCGGGAGCGTGCCCGCGCCGGGAGCGGCCCGCGCCGACAGAGTGTTGTTTGGACGAGATCCAGAATGATGTGGCGGATAACAGGCACCCCGGGACACGGCGACCGAGACCACGTGGCGTGCTTGAAGCGGCGCCACGTGGTGGACGGAGGTGGACGCCGACTGGCGCCACGTGGTGGACGGAGGTGGACGCCGACTGGCGCCACGCGGTGGACGGAGGTGGACGTCGACTGGCGCCACGTGGTGGACGGAGCCCTGGCGCCCCCGGTGTCTGGACTGGCGCCCCCGGTGTCTGGACGCACGGCGCGCTGACGCCACCGCCTGCATGCACGTGATGGCGCGTACCATTGGCGCGTGCGTACAATGTACACAATGTATATTTACAATGCACAATGCACTGTAGATATGCTTGCGCCGTCAGGGGACGTCTACAAGTGGTGATATGGCTCGTGATTGCAGACCCACAGCCATGTGTGTGGCGGCACATTCCACGAGAAAGCAGTCGGATGTGGGTTGCGCTAGCATAAAAGCACAGCGAGTGTACTGTTATGTTAGCGCGGCTAAGGATGGTGTGTATGGCGACCGACAACAACCTGCAGATTATTACCCCTCCCCACTAGCTTACAGAGCCAATGTGTACACCGGCTATTCATAGAGCCAAGTATCAGGTTAAAGATAACTATGAATCGATAGTTCAGCATCAGATGATAATCGGGTAGTAGAATTGCGAGCCTCATCATAGAAAACAGCAAAATAAAATAAAAACGACATACATGTTCGTTTGTCCACACACTTCAGCGTCAATGATCGCATCACCACGTTCTCTGTTTCTTATCGACCCTCTTGCGGGAAGGTCTGTAGAATAAGAAGTCAATATAGTCAAAATGTAAAACCATTGTATTCGGAACAAGTATTTTAAAATAATCCTCCGCTTCCAATCTATCTATCACAATCTCTTATCACATCTTATCACAATCTATGGACTCATTATAAATTACTTGTTTGTTGTTAGCTTGCAGCGCGGTCGTATTCGTAACATAGAGTCACTGACACCCCGCTGACACCCCGCCGATAGTCACTGACACACCGTAGAGTCACTGACACCCCGCAGACTCACATACACCCCGCCGAGAGTCACTGACACCCCGCCGATAGTCACTGATACCCCGCCGAAAGTCGCTGACTCCCTGTAGAGTCACTGATACCCGCCGAGAGTCACTGATACCCCGCCGAGAGTCACTGACACCCCGTCGATAGTCACTGACACACCGTCGAGTAACTGACACCCCGCATACTCACTTACACCCCGCCGAGAGTCACTGACACCCCGTCGATAGTCACTGATACCCCGCCGATAGTTACTGACACCCCCCGTCCCCCCCACCGAGTCACCGACACCCCGCCGACGAGTCACTGACACCCCGCCGGCTCACTGACACCCCGCCAAGTCACTGATACCCCGCCGATAGTTACTGACACCCCGCCAAGTCACTGACACCCCGCCGACTCACCGACACCCCGCCGATTCACTGACACCCCGCCGAGTCACTGACACCCCGCCGAGTCACTGACACCCCGCCGAGTCACTGACACCCCGCTGAGAGTCACTGACACCCCGCCGAGAGTCACTGACACCCCGCCGGGAGGTAGTGTGACCAGTGATCCAGACACGGCCACGCCCAGTGGAGCTGGGACAGAGCGAGCCTAGCCTGGAAATGGGCTGAGTGTAGGGTCGAGGACACAGCTCAATTGAGGAACTTTTCGCTCACATTGCACGTGCTATTTCAGATTGGTGAGGAACACCATAAGTGCCTACACTGCTTACAAACATTGCCAGCGACATAGCTGAAACAAATGAACCAAGTAATACCTGAATACCCGGAAAGATATTCATGGAATAAATTAAAAACTAACAACTTCCGGCTTTCCAAATGGCACGGCCATGAATAAGAGCCTGGGGCACTTCCTGGTTTAGGGTCATTAACTCGCATTGAAAAGTTGAAACGAGCAAATGTTTGATGCACTTTTCGGGGCTGTCTAAAACATGTGTCACACAAAATGTCACAAAAAAACGCTGTGTCACACAAAATGAGTATAGATAGTTATGCGTAGCAAGCATACATATGACAAGGGCTGTTCCTGAATCCCACAAATGGACCCGAGACTGGATGCTGAATACCAAATGAAATGCTTCGCACATCCTTCAGGATTCCAGGATGAATGAACTAGGTCTTAGCTTTGTCATAGGACAGTTCATTATCTTTGTGTTCTGACAGCAACGGTGTGTCTGTCTGTGTTCTGGTAGTAACGCTGTGTCTGATTGTGTACTGGCGTAACGCTGTGTCTGATTGTGTTCTGGTAGTAACACTGTGTCTGATTGTGTTCTGGTAGTAACGGTGTGTCTGATTGTGTTCCGACAGTAACGCTGTGTCTGATTGTGCTCTGACAGTAACGCTGTGTCTGATTGTGTTCTGGTAGTAACGGTGTGTCTGATTGTGTACTGGCAGTAACGCTGTGTCTGATTGTGTTCTGGTAGTAACACTGTGTCTGATTGTGTAGTGGCGTAACGCTGTGTCTAATTGTGCTCCGACAATAACGGTGTGTCTGAATGTGTACTGCCAGTAACGCTGTGTCTGATTGTGCTCTGTCAGTAGCGGTGTGTCTGATCGTCTACCAGTTTTTATTTATTAAATAGGCAAAACGACTCACTGGAGTTTTGCTACGTTTCACTATCCGTAGTTATTGAGGAATACAACCGGAGAATCGAGTGGTGGGATTGCCTGAGACCTTTTCTGTGCCAGAACAAAAACTACTAGACTAAATATTCTTGAGGATAGCTAAGAATCTCGGAGCATGCCTGTCAATGAAGAGTAAAACTCAGGGATGAGGGAAAACTCCCATCAATGAGGGATGGGAAGGACTGAGGTGGAGGGGTGGGAAGGACTGAGATATAGAAATGGGAGGATGTTATGTTTTTGGTAAGGACTTGAGGCGGATAGGGTGGGAAGGACTGAGGTGGATGGGTCGGGACGAAGAGCAGCGACAGGTGAGAGGGGTCCAGAACAAATACTACTAGAATAAATATTCCTGAGGCGGATAGCTGAAGAATCTGAGGCATGCCTATCAATGACTGAGATACAAAAATGGGAAGGACTGGGGGAAAACTCCCATGAATTGAGGTGGAGGGTGGGAAGGACTGAGGTGGAGGGTGGGAAGGACTGAGATGGGGAGAGATAATGCGGAGAGTGGGAATGACTGAGGTGGGCTGGATGGGTGGGAAGGACTGAGGTGGATGGGTGGGACGGACTGAGGTAGAGGGGTGGGAAGGACTGAGGTGGAGGAGTAGGGAGGACTGGGGTGGAAGGGTGGGAAGGACTGAGGTAGAGGGGTGGGACGGACTGAGATAGAGGGGTGGGAAGGAGTGTGCCAGCTGACCAAATCACCGGGCTGATAACGGCTGCCCCAGAGGCCGACCAGCGGGGATAACTGGCCGGCCTGTTTGTCTGCTCTGTTTGTCGTCCGCATTTGTTTGTCGGCCGCCGCGTGCTTCCAGGCGTGACCTGGACAGGCCAGATAAGATGCAGCTCATGTGTCACTCGGTTACACAGCTGCCTCGTTACTCTCCCGGCTGTCTGGCAGTCCGGCAGTCCGGCAGTCCATCTGTCCGGCTGCCTGGCTGTCCATCTGTCCGATTGTCCAGTTGTCAAGCTCGTCTTTCCGTCAGTCCCGCCGCTCGATTCTCCGGTTGTATGCGTCAATGGCTACGGATAGTGAAACGTAGCAAAACTCCAGTGGGTCGTTCTACCTATTGAATATACAAAAACCGGTACAAGATCAGACACAGTGCTACTGCCACAACACAATCAGACACAGCGTTACTTCCAGAATACAATCAGACACAGCGTTACTTCCAGAACACAATCAGACACAGCGTTACTTCCAGAACACAATCAGACACAGCGTTACTGCCTGAACACAATCAGACACACCGTCACTGCCAGAACATAATCAGACACAGCGTTACTGCCAGTACACAATCAGACACAGCGTTACTGCCAGAACACAATCAGACACAGCGTTACTACCAGTACACAATCAGACAAAGCGTTACTTCCAGAACACAATCAGACACACCGTTACTGCCAGTACACGATCAGATACAGCTACCAGTACACAATCAGACACAGCGTTACTGCCAGTAACGATCAGACACAGCGTTACTGCCAGACACGATCAGATACAGCGTTACTGCCAGTACACATCAGACACAGCGTCCTGAACACAATCAGACACACCGTTACGGCCAGTACACAATCAGACACAGCGTCACTGCCAGAACATAATCAGACACAGCGTTACTGCCAGTACACAATCAGACACATCGTTACTGCCAGAACACAATCAGACACAGCGTTACTGCCGGAACACAATCAGACACACCGTTACTGCCAGAACATAATCAGACACAGCGTGACTGCCAGTACACAATCAGACACAGCGTTACTGCCTGAACACAATCAGACGCACCGTCACTGCCAGAACATAATCAGACACAGAACTACCAGAACATGATCTACCTACTACCAGAACATGATCTGAGAACAGTGGCCGGGAGAGTGTGTAGCAGGTTGCCAGACAGTTGGCGTTCCTCTATTGACAAACAAAACAATTTATCCCCCAGAAAGCTTGAAGCGAGTGCAAGTCTTGAATTATGAGCGAGGGTGCGCGCATGCGCATGGTCGGCTGGCATTGTTCGGAGGTGCCTCGGCAGGGAAGATAAGTGGATTTGTTGTATGTTTGAAATTGAGCCGGCTTGTCCACAATGTGCTGCTGTCAGTGAACTATCGGGGAGTTCATCACCCTGGCATGTGTTGTGACCCTGGCGGGACGGGAGCGAGGCGGCTGCGTGCGAGCGCAAACACAACAGATAGGAGCGCGGAGGTCGAGTCGGTGTCCGAGCACACGACAGGACACTGTCGGGCACCATCGGACACCACTGGACGCCATCGGACACGACAGGAAACCGTCGGACACTATCTGACACGACAGGACACCATCGGACACTGTTGGACACCACCTGACACCATCTGACACCCTCGGACATTGTTGGACACCGTCGGACAGCATCCGACACGATCGGACACCATCGGACATCGTCGGACACCGTCGGACACCGTCGGATACCATCGGGCACGACAAAACACCGCCAGATACCGTCGGACACAGTCAGACACCGTCGGACACCGTCGGACACCGTCGGACACCGTCGGACACCCTCAGACACCGCCAGACACCGCCAGACACCGTCGGACACCGTCGGACACCGCCGGACATCGTGGCGTCGTGTTGGATCACTTCCGGTCGGGCCTCGTGCCGATCGCAAGTCCATCAACTCTGCGTCCGACACACGTCGCAGCCGGCGGAGACTCTCGGCGACTGTAGATAGCGACTGTTTGTGAAAGTCGGACGCGGCCGGGCTTGACGAAACCCCGGCTGTGCCCTTGAGCTGGACAGCCCTGAGTGGGCCGGCAATCCACACGGATAATGGCTGATCGGGGCAGAAGGCGTGACTCTCGTGATGTGGGAGCGGTAGATGGGCGTCTGGGCCGCGGGGGCCGCGGCTCCGGCACTGTTTGGCACGACCAGGCCACCGAGGCAGAGTGCATTATGGAATATGATAAACGTACGCATGCAGAGAAGCTAACTACAAAACAGGAGAATCGCTCTGTTCGCTATACGGGAATATCAAAACTTGCATAGTCGGAGAATGCATGTTTCGAGCGGCGACAACGCACGTGCCATACTACAGCACATCGTGAAAATGCAATGCGATCCGCGCATACAGCACGCGACTAATCCGCAAGAACCAACTTGAATACAATTCAACCTGTGGCGTGGGCTTTGTGTCGAATCCCAGAAGCGGTTCCAACAGCTGAAGTCACTGGCTGGCCAGGCAGTGGTGTCGCTGATCATCATATACAGCAGATGTCAATCCAGCTGTCAGCACTCCACGGCACCCGGCGCTTAGATTACCCCCCCCACACACACACACAACCCGCCCCTCGCCGAGCTGAAGTGACGCCCCCAATGGTCATGCTTGTCATAAACAGGACACGCTATCCGACGCTGAACTCACTGGAACGCTTGCAGGCAACGTCGTAGCCGCTGGACAATTCCAGCAACTCCTCATGACGACAATGCTGCGCAATCACACAGATCGGAACTTGCTCTGGGGAGTGGCATGACAACAATTCAAATGAAGGATATACCCAATCGATTTCGCTGGCCTAGAGGGTAGAGGCAGAGGTGCACAAAGCGGCCTACTTGCCTTCAATGCAAATGGCAGAGTCACAGAAGTCGGCAGGGGCCCATGAGCCGCTCATGTTCCGCCCATGAGGTACTTCAGGCAGCCCTCAACTGAGTAGAGCTGGAAAGTATGTTGGTATATTAATTTCGTCGAAAGCAATGCTTTAACCCTCTCGAAACGGGCAGAAAAATAAAAACCGGAACCAAAAATGTATAGGTTACCCATAATTGTAGCGAATAGGTAAGTTCCCATTGAGATAGTAAATTTTAAAGAGCTCCATCACTGGTTTGAAACACTCATGAATAAGGCAAGCCCCTGACAGATATTGCAATATTATGTGCTTTCGTATCGTAACAAGCGCAGCGTATGCGACCTTCGCTATATGAACGAAATCGTAAATTTGGAATGCATTGCACTCACAATGAAAACCGCTGTGGTCAATTTCGAGCTACACCGAAGAAAGTTTCCCGCAAAAAGTTGTCATTGATTCGTGTAATTAAGGTAATGTACGATATTTTGGGATAGAAGAAAGATACCTGCCTACTTAGGTAGGTACGAGAGGTGGCAACGTTTTGTTTGCGTGCTTGCTTTCTAACTACACCTACAAATTAATTTTAAATGAAACGGAGCTATTTGACAAGCCTACCGACTTGATGCATGTCAGGAAGACTGCTTGCAAGAACTTAGACTCGCCAGCTTCGCTTTTAATGCGTGAATAAATTCGTTTATCCCTTCCCCGGTGTGGTAGTAGTGGTCATAGGCCGCAACCGAAAGGTCACGAAAACGTCATACCAGTGTCCGAAAAGTGATTTTTTGCCAACAAAACCAAGAACAGCTGTGGAATTTTCGGAACCAGAAATAAAGTGAGCAAAATTTGAGGAGTTTATTTGGTGGAGGCAGGGGGTGCGATCATGACTTATTCTTCCTCGCCAAATTTGAGTGCCTCGGACCGCCCCTGGAAGTCGAACCCTCACGAAACAAAGTCTTCGTTTGCTCGATGGCTATCAAATGCAAAAAAGCTTCGCAAACACCAATGAGTACAGCTAGAACATTCGCAACATTTTCCTCAACTTTGTTCAGTAATCGCTCATGCCAGGTGCATTCATCATTTATTTTAATAGCATCAACCTAATGTTCTTCTTTCTATTGAGCCTCACATCCTGCGCTGCACGTTCTGGTCCTCGACTGCCTACACGGGCTGTCCTGGGGGACTCTCCCATTGGAATTCCCTTGTCTTACGAGACAGGCCTGTAGGCAGCGTGCAGCCTGTGAAACGGCTCACATTTTGTATCATGTAAATTACCGACGAAGGCCAGATATTGCAAGTGAGACAGTTTGAACGCCTCGTTTCCGTGTAGGTGACAGCTTTACAATGTGTGCACCTCTGGGCAGAGGGACCCACAGGCCAAAAGGGGCCACAGGCCAAAAGGGGGCACTCCTGTTCACCTGATCTTGGGTGGCGGACCTAAAAAAAAATGCAGGTGACAGTTTTTGCAATTTGTGCACCTCTGGGCAGAGGGGCCCACAGGGCAAACTGCCAGACAGACCCACTTGCGACAGATATTTGGTGTTTCTCTTAGATCCCAACGTGCTAGGGACCACAGTTGGACATCACTCCCACTTTGGTCCGGCCAAAGACAAGCCAGTAGATCATGACAACCTCCCGGGCCGCCTCGCTCCCAAGTAGCTTGGTCCTGCGGAGAGCTGTCACGCCTCCGGCATGGTCATTTCACAATGTTCCCAAAGCCGAGGTCGGTTCGGTTACTACACATTCTTCGGACACCACCATCATTGTCTCTGACCTCGCCCTCTCGCATATAAATTGCTACCTCTCATGCTTCTAATCCTTGCCGGCGTGTTGTACATGTGAGCGTACAACGCTGTACTAAAGCCTTGCACCGGACATAATTGACAATAATTAATACGAATTTGGATAACTTGGCACCGATCATCAGTCCATTGCCCCGGTGCCGCTCCTCATTCCATTCCCCATCCGTTCCCCGTCCCGTTCCCATACCGTTCCCCATACCATTCCCCTTCCCGTTCCACATCCCGTTCCCCATCTCGTTCCACATTCCGTTCCCCACCCCGTTCCCCATCCCGCTCCACGGTGCCGATTCCTGGTTCTGATTGATTGATTATTTGGGTTTAAGGGCGCGCAGACTACAGGGTCATTTGGCGCCCATATTCCTGGTTCTGTTCCCAGGCACCGTGTGCTCACGTTCTCCGACTCCGCCCCCTTCTCATATTATCAATATGTGTTCCTTGCTTCAGTTCCCAAGTGTGCACAGTCCCGTTTTTTTATTCATCCCAGTGTATTCCCACCGCAATACGTCTGGCAATACCAGCAGGTACGCATACCAAACTCTCACCCGTTCCAGCTGTGCCACTCATTCGGCCACTGATCGATGCATTTGGAAGTTGCTTAAAGAGGAGGAAAAACAGGTACTTCAAGTGGTTCGGGGCAAGCCGAATTGTATCCAGGGTATTTTGTGAACTGAAAACCTAATAAGGGTGCGCTATTGACCGCAAATAAATGAATTGTCCATATAGACCATCTTTATTTCCAGGCAACCATTTAAAATTGTCAGCCACTGCACCATATCTGTAGACTAAAATAGTCAGGCACTGCAACATATCTGTACACTAAAATTGTGAAATGCATCCATGGCAGCATCACAGGCCACAAAGCCGTCGTAATGTCCAATGATTGCAGCCGCGGCATGTGGAATAACTTTGTGAAACCCTCGCTACACGGAGCCCGTTCGGTACTCGCTGACAGTTTTATCAGCCGACGTCTCACGACAGTTGGTCGGCTGTTCTACCGTTCCGCAACACTCGCCACAACTGGTCACCCGAGACAGCATCGGCGCTAATGCAAGGTTCGGACTTATTGTCCAATTTGGGAGGCGGTTTTCACGCGCAGACGTACAGACGAGACTTGCACGGTGACGAAACAACAGCGAAAGGGTGGCCTCCCGGGCATCGCCCCGTTTCCTCTGCTGCTGGGATGGCGCTCAGCATCACAGAGTGTGACGTCATGCATCCTCGCGTGACGGCTTTTCCGTGGCGTTGCCGACTCTCATTGGCGCTGAAATAATTACCGCGAGCGTAGAAAAAAAAAACACCAAGCATCCATCACTGGCCGAGTGCACGCCGACAGTACACCGGGACTTACGCGTTGGCTACAGGACAGCCTAACACAGCAACTTCTGGACCAGTGGTGAGCGTGCCGAGCGCAGAGTCTGGCCGGCTCATGGTCCACCTTCGTCGTCTACCCACGGCAAGGTGACGTGCCGAGCTCGGGGTCTGGCCGGCCAGTGGTCCACTGCTGCGCTGCACCGTCGGCACCTCCTGTGTCTGCACCGTCACGCGGACAGCCCGAGCGCCGGCAGTCTGCCATCGGCACCTCCCACGCACCAGCTGCACTGATTACTTTGGACGGTGGCACCGGTAGCGGAGCGGGCGGCGCGGCCGCTGGTCGACGGCCGCCGCCGAGGCACACAGACGTCGGCGGGTCCACCTGCGGCCGGCAGCACAGCCGGGAGGCCACAGCCGGGAGGCCACAGCCGGGAGGCCACAGCCGGGAGGCCACAGCCGGGAGGCCACAGCCGGGAGGCCACAGCCGGGAGGCCACAGCCGGGAGGCCACAGCCGGGAGGCCACAGCCGGCAGGCCACAGCCAGATCCAACCGTCACGGCCGGGAATCGTCGGCCGAGCGCAGCCGCCTGTGGCCGCCAGCGGGGAAAACGGCACCCACGCCAGCCCCTCACGAGCACGCAGGGATCCGGCCTGATCCACCTCACGGGAGTGTACCGGGGTAGTGCGGCCCCACTGACGAAACGGGCTCGATCGACCGCACGGAAGTGTACGGGGGTAGTGCGGCCCATGGAGTGTACGGGGGTAGTGCGGCCGCATGGAGTGTACGGGGGTGGTGCGGCCCCACTGAGGAAACTGGCTCGATCGACCGCACGGAAGTGTACGGGGGTAGTGCGGCCCATGGAGTGCACGGGGGTGGTGCGGCCGCATGGAGTGCACGGGGGTGGTGCGGCCGCATGGAGTGTACGGGGGTAGTGCGGCCCATGGAGTGTACGGGGGTAGTGCGGCCCATGGAGTGTACGGGGGTAGTGCGGCCCATGGAGTGTACGGGGGTAGTGCGGCCCATGGAGTGTACGGGGGTGGTGCGGCCGCATGGAGTGTGCCGGGGTAGTGCGGCCCATGGGGTGTACGGGGGTAGTGCGGCCCCATGGAGGAAACTGGCCAGACTAACCTCACAGCAGTATGGCGCCATGAGTGTCCAAGACATCCATGCCTCACGGCTCTCCGTCAGAAAGTCGGGGTCGGCGTCAGCCAAGTAGACCAGACAGTTACCCCGTTTACATGAGCAGGTCAGCCGTAAACGGAGATTTCCGATCCGGTCGATTCGCAAAAGTTCCGATCGCGGGGCCCGCAAGGCAGCCACCTAATCGGATTTTTGCGATTTGACGGCTGACGCAATGTGGTGAAAAGTTCCGAATATTTGGCGCATTTTTGCGTTTCTGACGCAACTGCTTCGAGAAATAGCGTACACAGGCACAAGGTATCATCAATGATCCACGTAGTTAGAGGTTGTTGGGTAGAGATATGGGGAATCTGTGAATTCGGAGGATTCACATAGCCGATGACACGTTATCGATGACAACATAGACCTTTCTTCTTCGTGAATCAAATGGTGCATTGTTTCCAGGCCAGACTATGTTCTATAGTATAGGTTCTAGACTATGTAATGGTGCATTGTTCCAGACGGTCTTGTTCCAGACTGTGCAATAGTCAAATAAACAGGGTAAATCAGGTTCATTACGCAATCCAAGAGATAAAACAGCAAAACCCAAACGCTGTCACAAATCCGCAAGTTGAACACTCTGCCACATCGTAAAACTCACGATTGGGGCGCGCGCTAATAACGTGACGTCTCAGCGCCCCTTTCAGCTGCTACGTGTCTGATTTTTGTATTTCATCACTAGGTTTGGAATTATAATTAAAAACAAGAAATTTATTTTTCATAATTACCCTAAATTTACTCAAAACTTAGCAGAGAATAGCTTCAAGAAGTATCATGACCCGTGCAGCCGTACCGTTATTTGTTCATGATTGGCGCTTATCGCAAACTTCCACCTACCGAAGCGTAAATTTGCGTTAAGCTTTTCGCATGTTTTGCTACGCAACACCCCGTTTACGAGAGCATTATTCTTACAAGTTTTCCTAATCGCATCGTATTCGGAAGTTTTGCTGCTCATGCAAACGGGGTAAGTGTCAGTGTCGGGTGGTGGGTGGTGGGTGGTGGGTGTGCTCCGGAGGTGACTCGACTGGTAAGCAGGTGTGTCGGAGATGTCGGTATGCCTGAATTATAGGCCCCAGGACTGAGCACTGTGCCGGGAATATCCTCCGCTGTGTTCAAGAGAGCGTCAGCACTGTGCCTGTAATAACAGTGCTGTGTCCAAGAGAGCGGCAGCACTGTGCCGGGAATAACAGTGCTGTGTCCAAGAAAACGGCAGCACTGTGCCGGGAATAACTGTGCTGTGTCCAAGACAACAGAGAATGGTCGGGAATAACTTGTGAGTTCAAGAGAGCGGCAGCACTGTGTCGGGAATATCTGCTGTGTCCAAGAGAGCGGCAGCACTGTGCCAGGAATAACTGTGCTGTGTCCAAGACAACAGCAGCACTGCGCCGGGAATAACTGTGCTGTGTTCAAGAAAGCGGCAGCACTGTGCCAGGAATAACTGTGCTGTGTCCAAGACAACAGCAGCACTGCGCCGGGAATAACTGTGCTGTGTTCAAGAGAGCGGCAGCGGACCCGTCTGTCCAGCGTGACGGTGTCTCCTCAATCTGTAGCCGGTCCTCTCCAACAGGTACTGGCGGACGTCCGTCGTCCGACGTCCAGCACGTCGTCCGCCCGCACCTTCAGCTGGGCCGGATCTGAGCCGGACAGCCATGCTGGTCATGGACGTCGGCGGCGCAGCAGCTCTGTCCGTGACCCGACTAAGCACGGCTTGTGCAACACGCTCGGGGCTGGAGCATCGTCCACGTTCGTTGCCGAAGTTGTTGCATCACCGCGCCGTTTGATGCCATCGCCAGCGGCAGTGGACCGCCAATCAACAGTCGATCAAACCGCAACGCAAGCGGCCCATCTGTCTTGACATCAGTATGAGCAATTCGCGACAAAAGTTCGCTGCTCTCTGGTCGGCGATTTTGGCTAGGGAAGTAGTTTCGTTCGAGGGACCCGAAACGGAGCGCTACCTTGTCCGGACACAAGTCCAGAGCTTGTGAAGGGACGGACGCATGCAGTGACACAGTGACACAGAAGGCAGTGGGTACGCTGTAGAAGGAACGCTGACGTTGACCATGAGTGCTGGCCAGGGCCGTTTGAAATAAATCATGATTCACTAGGCGGTCTGCGGGGCCAGACAGCTCAACGTCTGTGACGTCATTAGTTGGCGCTGCTGCCCACCGGAGGTGTCATCCTCGCTCCCCTCGCTGAACTCAGCCACCCCGTACCCAGTCACTGTACATAGCCACCTCCTCACCCAGTCACTGGACACAGCCACCTCCTCACCCAGTCACTGGACACGGTCACCTCCTCACCCAGTCAGTGGATACAGCCAACTCCTCACCCAGTCACTGGACACAGTCACCTCCTCACCCAGTAACTGGACACAGTCACCTCCTCACCCAGTAACTGGACACAGTCACCTCCTCACCCAGTCACTGGACACAGCCACCCTGTATCTAGTCACTGGACACAGCCACCCTATATCCAGTCACTGGACACAGCCACCCTGTATCCAGTCACTGGACACAGCCACCTCCTCACCCAGTCACTGGACACAGCCACCTCCTCACCCAGTCACTGGACACAGCCACCTCTTCACCCAGTCACTGGACACAGCCACCCTGTATCCAGCCACTGGACACAGCCACCCCCTAACCCAGTCACTGGACACGGTCACCTCCTCACCCAGTCACTGGACACAGCCACCTCCTCACCCAGTAACTGGACACAGTCACCTCCTCACCCAGTCACTGGACACAGCCACCTCTACACCCAGTAACTGGACACAGTCACCTCCTCACCCAGTCACTGGACACAGCCACCTCCTCACCCAGTAACTGGACACAGTCACCTCCTCACCCAGTAACTGGACACAGTCACCTCTTCACCCAGTAACTGGACACAGTCACCTCCTCACCCAGTCACTGGACACAGCCACCCTGTATCCAGTCACTGGACACAGCCACCCTGTATCCAGTCACTGGACACAGCCACCTCCTCACCCAGTCACTGGACACAGCCACCTCCTCACCCAGTCACTGGACACAGTCACCTCTTCACCCAGTCACTGGACACAGTCACCCTGTATCCAGCCACTGGACACAGCCACCCCCTAACCCAGTCACTGGACACGGTCACCTCCTCACCCAGTCACTGGACACAGCCACCTCCTCACCCAGTCACTGGACACAGCCACCTCCTCACCCAGTCACTGGACACAGCCACCTCTTCACCCAGTCACTGGACACAGCCACCTCTTCACCCAGTCACTGGACACAGCCACCCTGTATCCAGCCACTGGACACAGCCACCCCCTAACCCAGTCACTGGACACGGTCACTCCTCACCCAGTCACTGGACACAGCCACCTCCTCACCCAGTAACTGGACACAGTCACCTCCTGCACCCAGTCACTGGACACAGCCCCCCCCCCCTAACCCAGTCACTGGACACGGTCACCTCCTCACCCAGTCACTGGACACAGCCACCTCCTCACCCAGTAACTGGACACGGTCACCTCCTCACCCAGTCACTGGACACAGCCACCCCCTAACCCAGTCACTGGACACGGTCACCTCCTCACCCAGTCACTGGACACAGCCACCTCCTCACCCAGTCACTGGACACAGTCACCTCCTCACCCAGTCACTGGACACAGCCACCTCCACACCCAGTCACTGGACACAGTCACCTCCACACCCAGTCACTGAACACAGCCACCTCCTCACCCAGTGGCTGAACACAGTCACCTCCTCACCCAGTCTCTGAACTCAGTAAGTGATGGTCTGGTGAGGTATCAATTGAGTCTCAGACATGACTGCAGGTGAGTCCCGGGTATGACTGCAGGTGAGTCCCGGGTATGGCTGCAGGTCAGTCCCGGGTATGGCTGCAGGTCAGTCCCGGGTGTGACTGCAGGTGAGTCCCGGGTATGACTGCAGGTGAGTCCCGGGTATGGCTGCAGGTGAGTCCCGGGTATGGCTGCTAGTCAGTCCCGGGTATGACTGCAGGTGAGTCCCGGGTATGGCTGCTAGTATTCCGGTGGACTGCAGGTGAGTCCCGGGTATGACTGCAGGTGAGTCCCGGGTATGGCTGCAGGTGAGCCCCGGGTATGGCTGCAGGTGAGTCCCGGGTATGACTGCAGGTGAGTCCCGGGTATGGCTGCAGGTGAGTCCCGGGTATGGCTGCTAGTCAGTCCCGGGTATGACTGCAGGCCAGTCCCGGGTACTGCAGTGGAGTCCCAGGTATGGCTGCAGGTGAGTCCCGGGTATGATTGCTAGTCAGTCCCGGGTATGACTGCAGGCCAGTCCCGGGTACTGCAGTGGAGTCCCAGGTATGACTGCAGGTGAGTCCCGGGTATGGCTGCAGGTGAGTCCCGGGTATGGCTGCTAGTCAGTCCCGGGTATGACTGCAGGCCAGTCCCGGGTACTGCAGTGGAGTCCCAGGTATGGCTGCAGGTGAGTCCCGGGTATGATTGCTAGTCAGTCCCGGGTATGGTTGCAGGCCAGTCCCGGGTACTGCAGTGGAGTCCCGGCCATAACTGTCAAAAAGTAACAACTTGTGGTTTGCCTAATCCCGTCCAGAAGTCCGATATCCCAGATTATGAATCTTGATCAGTTCGAACTAAGGAGCATAAAACAAACCTGCAAGACCAATGGCTATCTGTCTGCCAGTACGAAATTGCGAACAAGGGCACCTTTGTGACTATTCCAACAAATAACTCATACCTACATTTTTGCCACATCTCTTTTCCCTAATCGGTCGGCTGTTTTGAAATGCATGGTACCACGGATAATAGTAAATCTACTATTATCCGTGGTGGTACTGAAGGATGCTAAGTAGAGGGCATTGTTGGTGACTTAATTTTCCCATTAATTCGTCCTTTCAACCTCACATGGAATGAATTTCTCCACGGACACAAATCATTCGGTTCCATTCAGCAGGTGTTATTGAGCAGCTGCTAAACATCTGGCACGGACGGATCTTCTGAGACTGACTAGAAAACCTCATCACAATACCCTCCCGCGGCAACTGCGCCTAATTCCCGGACGATTGCATGACCCGGTGTCCGCCACCGGTCCAACACCGGCCGGGCGCCACCACTCCTCTCTCGGAGACAGAGGTGGGCCGGGCCCAGCCCGTGATGCCGCTCAAGTGCCGGCCCCGGCAGCCCGCGGCTCAACTGCATAATTCCACCCAAGGATGCAGGATGCAGGTGGCGCCGGTCGAGAACGTCTCCCTGACGTACCCCTACCGTCTCCCTGACGTACCCCTACCGTCTTCCTGACGTACCCCTACCGTCTCCCTGACGTACCCCTACCGTCTCCTGACGTACCCCTATCATTCTGACGTACCCCTACCGTCTCCCTGACGTACCCCTACCGTCTCCCTGACGTACCCCTACCGTCTCCCTGACGTACCCCTACCGTCTCCCTGACGTACCCCTACAGTCTCCCTGACGTACATCTACCGCCTCCCTGACGTACCCCTACCGTCTCTCTGACGTACCCCTACCGTCTCCCTGACGTACCCCTACCGTCTCCCTGACGTACCCCTGCCGTCTTCCTGACGTACCCCTACAGTCTCCCTGACGTACATATACCGCCTCCCTGACGTACCCCTACCGTCTCTCTGACGTACCCCTACTGTCTCCCTGACGTACCCCTACCGTCTTCCTGACGTACCCCTACCGTCTCCCTGACGTACCCCTACCGTCCCTGACGTACCCCTACCGTCCCCCTGACGTACCCCTACCGTCTCTGACGTACATCTACCGCCTCCTGACGTACCCCTACCGTCTTCCTGACGTACCCCTACAGTCTCCCTGACGTACATCTACCGCCTCCCTGACGTACCCCTACCGTCTCTCTGACGTACCCCTACCGTCTCCTGACGTACCCCTACCGTCTCCCTGACGTACCCCTGCCGTCTTCCTGACGTACCCCTACAGTCTCCTGACGTACATATACCGCCTCCCTGACGTACCCCTACCGTCTCTCTGACGTACCCCTACCGTCTCCCTGACGTACCCCTACCGTCTCCTGACGTACACCTACCGCCTCCCTGACGTACCCCTACCGTCTCCCTGACGTACCCCTACCGTCTCCCTGACGTACCCCTACCGTCTCCCTGACGTACCCCTACCGTCTCCCTGACGTACCCCTACCGTCTCCCTGACGTACCCTACCGTCTCCCTGACGGAACGCTGCCGTCTCAGTGATGCAACTTCGGTAAAAATGATTGAAGGGCTCCAGCGGTTTCAAGCTTGTCTAAAACAAGGTTTGCACTTCACCCAGTCGAAAGGTCGGAGGGTTGCTAATCGGGCGTACCACCGCCACAACAATACTTGTCGGAGCCGCCACAGTGTGGTACACTGGCACACTGGCACACTGGACCACTGGCACACTGGTACACTGGCACACTGGTACACTGGAACACTGGCACACTGGTACATTGGTACACTGGAACACTGGAACACTGGATACTGGCACACGTCTGCCTGGAGAAGCCTCGGAGACGCGTAAACCCGAACTCGACACTGCAGACAGTGCAGCGGCACTACCAGAAGGCGAGTCAAACAACTCCGCCACTCGGACTCACACACCACTCGATCTGATCTCCGTGCTCCCATCACCCTGACGGTTACACGTGCAGATCATTGAGGCCCTGTCCCCTACCCACGGCAAAAATGCATAGGCAAAGTTCCGCATGCGGAGGCAGCTGTTGGTGCCTGGTAGGCTCTGGTACTGGGTATTGGTACAGACCAATACCCAGTGGCCCACAGTAGCCGCCCGCAGCTGGCCATTGGGCGCAGTAGCCACCGATGGAGGCCCGCCTGGCAATTGGTGGTGAAAACCGCCCTGGGGGTAAACACCGGCCTGGTGGAAAGGGAGGGCCTGCGAGGAAACATCGCCCTGGAAGCAGCGTGTCCTTTGTGGCCCTGTATGACAGCCCGCCCATCTCACAATTGGCATCACTAGTTGGAAACGCTACCCATGCCGTTTTAGCCTTGGGAGCAGACACCATTACCATACATTCACCGGCGACTGATCAGCGCACAACACGCCACCCGCGGCCAGTTGCAGCCGGCAGATCAGAGCGCACAGCCCGCAGGCCGCGTGCGGATCGGAAGTGGGCGTCAACGGTGCTGGCGGCAGGCAGTCACCAGCGTGTTCACACACCTCCGCTGTGGCAGTTCTCCACTACGTGAACGGTGCTGGTGGCAGGCAGTCACCAGCGTGTTCACACACCTCCGCTGTGGCGGTTCTCCACTACGTGAACGGTGCTGGCGGCAGGCAGTCACCAGCGTGTTCACACACCTCCGCTGTGGCGGTTCTCCACTACGTGAACGGTGCTGGCGGCAGGCAGTCACCAGCGTGTTCACACACCTCCGCTGTGGCGGTTCTCCACTACGTGAACGGTGCTGGCGGCAGGCAGTCACCAGCGTGTTCACACACCTCCGCTATGGCGGTTCTCCACTACGTGAACGTGTTCGCATGCGCTGCACTGAGCGACTGCGCAGCCTGTGAAGCGCGCCCACGTGAGCTGCACCGTGGCGATTCTCAGACTTCACAGCCTGCCACCAATGCGCACACTCGTCGCATAAGGCCAACTGGGAGTGGGCACGAGAGAACTACATTAGACAGCCGTCTCTGGTACCTCCGGCAGGGAGAGCTATCTCCGTAATCATACGCTATACAAATGCCAATGCATGTAAGCGGTACTCAATAGACGTTCATCACCATCACCACCTCCACCACGGTTATGCTCAACAGCGATATGCAAAACCGATGCGAGAGAAATATGTGTTCACATTTCACTAACTTGGTAGTGACTGAGCACGGTGGTTCTTTACCCATGACACTACCCTCCACACTTGGACGGACACTGGTTGGCTGCTACAGTGTACCTGTCAAGGACCGTGGGCCCAGTTACTCTGTCCAGAGTACCTGTCAAGGACCGTGGGCTCGTTACTATGTCCAGAGTACCTGTCGAGGACCGTGGGCCCCGATACTATGTCCAGAGTACCTGTCAAGGACCGTGGGCCCGTTACTATGTCCAGAGTACCTGTCGAGGACCGTGGGCCCCGTTACTATGTCCAGAGTACCTGTCGAGGACCGTGGGCCCCGTTACTATGTCCAGAGTACCTGTCGAGGACCGTGGGCCCCGATACTATGTCCAGAGTACCTGTTAAGGACCGTGGGCCCCGCTACTATGTCCAGAGTACCTGTCAAGGACCGTGGGCGCCGATACTATGTCCAGAGTACCTGCCGATGACCGTGGGCACCGTTACTATGTCCAGAGTACATGCCGAGGACCGTGGCCCCGACAGCGACTGAGAGCACAGGACCTGGGAAAGACCGCGCATCAGATAAGTCAGATCCTCACTCCAAATTTGGCCACGTCACCATCCGCTGTGGATGTCGGTGACACTGCGACACTCGGCCGCGGACCGCCGCCGACACCCCGGCCTGACAACACGCGCGTCCTCACAACACACCACCACACCGCGACACTCAGCCGCCGACACCCCGGCCTGACAACACGTGCGTCCTCACAACACACCACCACACCGCGACACTCAGCCGCCGACACCCCAGCCTGACAACACGCGCGTCCACACAACACACCACCACACCGCGACACTCAGCCGCCGACACCCCGGCCTGACAACACGCGCGTCCACACAACACACCACCACACCGCGACACTCAGCCGCCGACACCCCGGCCTGACAACACGCGCGTCCACACAACACACCACCACACCGCGACACTCAGCCGCCGACACCCCGGCCTGACAACACGCGCGTCCACACACCACCACACTGTGGAAGCAGCGCCTATATTGTGGCGTCACGTTCACTGCGCAGCGCTGTCCCAGCCCCGCCAAGACTGGCCGCCGTTCCGCTTATGCCTGTGATTGTCCCAGTCCAGACGGATGGTGGACCAGACTAGACCATCTGCCGCCAGATGAGCCAGACTAGATCATCTGTCGCCAGAGGGATGATGGACCAAATCAGACCATGTGTCGCCAAATGGACCAGACTAGATAATTTGCTGCCAGATGGATGATGGACCAGAGCAGACCATCTGTCACCAGAGGGATGATGGACCAAATCAGACCATATGCTGATGGATTACATGGAAGGAGCACCATCCATTGCCAGGATTCATCACCAAATGTTTTCTCGGAAGAGCTGGGCCAGAAGTTACAAGTTCCGGGGTGGCCTACGTGGCTCGCATTAGAAACTAGATAGAATCAATGACGTCGGTGGTGACCTCATCCCGTGTGTGACGCTCCGCAGCAATGCTGGCAGGAAAGGGCAGGCTCACGAACAGGATGTGTTGATTTATTTCAACACATCTGTTTCTACTGATGTTTGATTAGATACGTAGAATATGTGTTAAAATCTTGCTAATATTTGTTTAATTAGGTAGGCAATCTATTGAGAATGTATTCTATATCCACCACATATTCAATAAATATTCCTTCCATGCTTAGTAGCATTCCAGGTTTGACCCCAGCAGTTCCTATTTGAAATTGGTGTTTGTATGATGATGGATGAATAGTAATTGATAGGTGATTGTATAATCCAGACGTGTTTAACCCTGCTACCACAAGATCACACCAATGCCATCTTTCTACTAAAAACAAAAAACAAATATTGTTAGTGATCTCCGAACTTTTCAGATGTAGTGCTGCAGTGCTGATGTAGACAAACAGTTTTTGACCGGTACTTAGCAGCCTACCTCCTGCTAACCTACACAGTTCGCAGCGCAGTGTAGAAGTCTCAATTGCATCTTAATGTAGAAGTGTGTGTGAAGTGTGGCAGAGTGATGTAGGGTGGTGTGTCATGCATAATCTGCTAAATGGGTCATCGTGCCTATCTCAATGGGATACACGTGACAGTTGTGATTGCTTCGTGATTGAGTTGCACCCTGAGTGGTTTGATTGCGTGATGGTGTTTCGTGTCAAATGGGCCAGCTGGAGGCATGCTCATTTTGAGGGTGATGTGGAATGTGTCACTGGCAGGCACATGGGAGGCTCCCCTCCCTCGGCCACCCATGCAGGTCTATCCGGCGGCGAGATGGGGCCAACTTTGTCATGGCCTCGGCTGAGACTAGGCCCGGGAGTTGCGATTTTGTACGCACCGAATGCACACCTGTGAGCACAGTTCAGACCCAAAAGTCTGCCAACCCAAACACAACAATCTGTATCCATATTGGTTGGTTGGTTATTGGTTTTACGACACGTCGACCGTTGAGTCATATAGCGTCGCCAATCTCTCACGCCGATTGGTCGCGGGCGAAGAGTAGCGACAGGTGAGATTCGAACCCACCATCTTTCGATTGTAAGACGAGCATCTTACCCCTAGACCACTCGTCGCCCTGTATCCATATTGCGTAGAACGTATTTAGTAGCAGGGCCTAATCATATGTTGTGCCTTCAGCATCTGCCACATGGATGTGAAAGTGGTGCCAACCCGACAGCCACCTCTCCGACCACAGTGGGACGTCAGGTGGTGGTGGGACAGCAGTGTCGTTATGTGCACCACTGAAGAGAGGGCTCACGTAGATTAATTATAGGCTGTGACAGGTGACTCCATGACAGACGCATCCTAGCATGTCGTTGGGAGGCGCTATTTATAACACTTGATGATCTTAATGTGCTGTGGCCGACTGCCTCGACATTGGCCTGGCACATGCTGGAAGCACGTCGTTCCAGCTGCAGGATCAATGACGGCCTTGCGTCGCACACGTTTGATGGCTTTGTGTATATGGGTCTATCCTGGAGAGCATTGAAGCTGGCGTGAAGATGGTAAGAGACGTCCGATTTTCCCCCGTCTGAGATGTTTGGAAGTTGGTGCAAATAAGCACTCTTGGGAACCAAATGAATACTGTACCCAGAGTGCTGATGTAAGACCTTTCGACAACTTGACAGCTTGACCCCAGGGGTTAAGTAACAGGGAAGGGGAGGGGAAGACCCCCCTCCGGAACATTTTATTATTTGATTTGATTTGATTCGACTATTCGCTTCCTATTATTGTCCACCGTGGCACTGGTGGATCCAAAACAGTGGAGCGCACTGGTCTAGAGATCTCTCTTATTCTAGCGATGGCCACTGGTTATTTTTGGGGAGGAGAGAGAGTGACGGGTGAGCGAGAAACTATCCCTTAAGGAGTGTGCATTTCTGTGAAAGGGACACCTTTCGCTGAGCATTTCGACGGCGGCATTGACTCAAGCCTTTGGCCGATTTAAGTAGGTACGGATGGGCCTTCGCAATGCGGCACCGTTCCCGGTTATACGAAAATCGCCGTTCCCGACCTGGATGGGGCACATAATCATCCGCGACACGCCCGCCTCTGGATCCGCCAGTGAAATATGCGTGTGCACTGACGTGTTCCGTTTGCGTCTGTTACCTTTTTGTGTCTGCAAACGCTTGTAACTTGAGCAATACATTTGGTGAAGAGCAATACATTTTATTCGCGTCTGCTACACTGGTGGCATTTGGTTGGAGCCCGAGTAATGTCTTACAAGAAAATGGGATTTTCCCGTTTCCGTCGTCCCGAGGTAAGCAAGGCGTTTTGCGACATCGACCGATAGAGACATACAACGTTCATCTAATACAAATTTAGGTTCACTCTGGCGTTGGAAGAGTTGTCTGTGCTACCCGAGGAGATGTACGTCAGCGTGGTGACGTGGGACGGAATGCGCTCTCAACACTCCAACTTCAACAATCGCCAGTCATCAGCACTGCCGGGTCATAATTCGATGGACACGAGCTAACTTCTAAATGTACGTACGACAACACCAATGGAGCTTGCAGCACCAGCTTCACGAGATCTTACAGGTGGCACTGCAATTATCTAAACGCAGCTGTATTTGCCATCAATCTCTACATGACCTATCATGCCCATGTGGCCACTTCAAACAAGATACAATTCACTTCATATTTCACTGTCCTCTTTATGCTTACCATATAAATATCCTATTCACCAAACTCCGAAACACAACAGATATGTTCACTAATTTAACTGAAAAGGAGATATCACAAACACATATTTTTGGAAATGATCTCTGAAAGAACCTTGAGCAGTGTGTTGCATCAACATTTCAGACGATTCTTATCAACACAAAACGCTTTTACACAACAAACTAACATTCGGAACTAACCAGGTGCTAACCGGGTGCAGGCATAGTGTTGGGTACCACACATATGAGTGCATGCTTTGTGCGGCGATAGGGCGTGCTGGCGGGGGCGGGTAGCGATTGTCGCACCGTGTCGGTGGCCAAGAGTTTTATTGGTTGAAGACGTTGTTGCGGGAGGCACCTCGATTTAAGACCAACTTGGTCTTTTGTGCCAATCGCAAAATTGCCCATGTTGTGTGCTATGATGTGGTGTTATCTTTAGCGCGTTGACAACACGTGGCGGCAGGGGTGTAGCTTTGCATGCTATTGGGAGGACACTTCCCCTTCCACAATGTCGGCTTTGTCCCGCCCAATCATGTCAACTCCTAACATGTGACCTTATGTGATATGCCACCCCAATCCATTTGGGCCTGTCCATTGCCTTCATATAGTTTGCCCCCCACCCAAAAAAAAATAATTTTCGGAAACCTACAACTATGGATGGCGGCGTATTTTTCACCACAGTTACCATGCACAATGATGGGACATGTACGAATCGGGTGTCAGCACTCGATCTCTTCTGACCTGGTTTTTGGTGCAGATTGAATTCATTTGCACCGCAATGAAGGTTCTATTCTACCATTGCTTAGTTCTGCCAGCCTTCCAGTTCTGCCTATCTCCTTCCGTATAATTTTTGCTAATTTTTGTGCTCCCCACAAAATGATACAAATCGACGCCTTTGGATGACACACATTCCAACCATTATGTAGCACAGCAAAAGCATGTTTAACAGTGCGTGCGAAAACGTCGTCGAAACCAACGGAAACGTCGTAAGTAGTGAGCGCACTAGCGCCCTCAGCGGGAAATGCGCGGGTTTTGTCCAGTTTCTAGTACGGCCCACGTCAGATTTAACACTGGTTTATTTGGACGCGAATGATCAAGCACTGGTAGAAGCGCGAAGCCCCCTAAAGCCCAAATTACAAACAACAAACACTGGTTTGCTATCGATCACAGTGTAGGCATTGTCTGAGGCGCTTGTGCTCTTGAATCCCGGCAATTGACGCAGGGCTGTAGATCTCTTACGAAGCCAGGGGGTCAGTCCTTTTTTCAAAACATATTGATTGATTGGGAAGAATGACAAATTAATAGGGTAATAAACCGGGGTGGGGGTCCAGACACCAGACCCATCCGGGATCTCCAGCCATGAACGGATGCCATGATGGGCAAATCCTCGACCTTGAATTTCGAAATCTGGTGTTCCCCAGCGTTCGGGATGACAATTATATAAACACATAACTAAAAACATCCACCAGACTGGTGTGAGGATAACCTAGCGTTCTTGACCACGGGTGGACATGGAACTGCGTGATCGATTCTCGATTTCTTGGAAAGCTCCTGCAGAATCCCGAACCTGACATATATTTTCGACGGATGATCGAAGTCATATTTTTTAAGCTTCCAACACTTCTGAGAGCCCCGCTGAATTGAAACCGGTTAAGCAGCTTTTTCCCACACTTGCCCTCGGGAGAGGGAATAATATGTATTTCCGCTGCGAAAAATATGTCTGTGGTGCTTTATTTAATGCTATTTGATTGCATTTCATACTAGTTTCTTGGTGAAATGACGCACGCGTAGGTATATGCATATGCACATATGTAGCATTCGGATATATATAACATCAATTAATATTATACATACATACATATACATAACATACATATACATAACATACATATACATAACATACATATACATAACATACATATACATAACATACATATACATAACATACATATACATAACATACATATACATAACATACATATACATAACATACATATACATAACATACATAAAGACATAAAGACATAAAAATACACTTACATAGAGGCCGTCAATATTGAGGTTCTGGGGTGTTCAAACCCAGTTCATATCTTCGGCTGAAGCTACATGTGCATGACTTACCTTCGGGCCGTTCCAGCCCATGTCGATGTGGAGAGTGAAGGTGGCTTGTCGGTCAGATGTCGTCCCGAGTGGCGTTTACTTTTTCCGCCACTCCAGACCACACCCGCGAGGCCCCTCCCCTTCCCTCAGTGTGCGTGGACTATCAGTCCGCGCTTCAATTGGTCCACGCGACCTATCACGTCACCTCACAGTCACGTGACTTATCGTCGCGTCGCATCACAGTCTGTCGCAAACGCACGCGGCACGGTCACATTCACTCACCCCCCCACCACCGTCCTCGATGCGACGAGCACGCCTCAACGACGCACCTTCGCGCACGGCGCCTCGTGCGCCACTCCCGCCCGCGAACAGCTGGCCGACGGCCGTCACCGAGCAGACGCCAATAACGCAACGGTCTTGGGGAGCAGCAGCAGATAACAACAAAGCAGCATCCGTGAGTGTTGTGGATGCAAGTGGTCGGCGGTTGTAGTGCAATGGAGCTCGTATTCCAAAAGTTGGCATGACAAAACAAATGTGGAAAAGGTTCCTGTGAAAACCATACGAGGAAATGTTCATCCGTATAGATAGATAACAGCGGCTGCGCCACACATTTTCAGGTTTCGGCTGTGGTGAACGATGTTGAGGGAGGGACGTGGGAGACGAGAGGCAGAGAGGGAAGCTGCCCCTCAACTTTGGGGTTTGGAGGGGGAGAAGGCCACAGCCTCTAGCTCTTGTGGTGTGCGGATGTGCGAATTGATAAATATGTACTTGGGGTGGTTTGTTTGTATCGACAACACTTCTTGGCGAGGGTGCAGGCCTCTGGTAAATGCCATTCCCAAGTTATTTTTCCTGTGGTCACGCCTGAGTTACCTACTAGATTATCTTGAGACCATGGGTGTTGTTTTGTATACTTTTGAAGGTACAAGGGCCCCTCAGTGTTCGCTTTTCAACCTACCCACAATTATTTCAACTTTTAACATGGGACCCTTTGGATTGTCACATCACAGTTGTCACACTGAAGGTGCCATAGACTAATTTTGGGCCGATATCTGGTGGATTCTTTAAGATTTCGGACACTTTTTGGAGTTGCAATCTAGAAACTTGGCAAACATAGTCAGTACTGTGAGTAGTGTTGAGTGAGTCAGTGAGCATCGTATGAAGTTCAAGGTTCCTTCAAAAACGCACTGTGCTCGCCGTTGGGTGGCTTATGTCAGCGTGATGCGTGCACATCAGCTCAGCAGGACACTTTGATATCGTAAAAATATTATATTTTCAGGGGCTAAAAACCTTTAAAAGTCCCTCCAGGTACTTTCGAGGTGGCGCCCCTCCAGACATGTACCCCTCCCCATGACAATTCCTGGATCCACTCCTGTCACGGGTCACAAGGGATCAACATCCGTTGCACGAATCGCTTCATCAACACTTCGCTCACGTCTGTGGCAGGCGCGCGCTGGCTCGAACGTTGGGTCGCGCATCTCCGTCGGAAGGAGAATGGCGCGACGCCCCATCACATCACGGCCAGAACAGGATGTTGACGTCACGAACGACACGCATTGCGCTGCCTTAACACGCGCACTGGAGGGGGCGAAATCCGCCCACGCCTCCGGTTTTTCGCAAATAACTGCACATTTTACCGGTCGATATACGCGATTTCCGGTATACCTGCTTAGAAATGAACGGCGCGTCGTTTAAAGCAAGAAAAATGGAAATCGGCCGAACATTTTTCAAGTTAGGGGCCGCTAAAGTAAAAAAATGTTATAGCGCCAGACCACAAAAATCGGCGCTGATGCGCTTCCAGTATACTGACAAAAGGGAAATGTTCTAAGCAACACTAGCGACTTGTTTGATGCATATTGATATGCTGTATAGTTTCAAGGTCATGTTAGGTCACCAAGGTCAAGTCAGGTCAAGTTCATGACAGGTTAATGGAAACAAACTTGATCAACTGGAATGTTGCCATAAATGCACTACTGGTTGTCATTTGTACTGTTTGTCATTGCGTTTCCATACTTTATTCATGTACTTCACTCCCTTCTTCACGAAGCCGATTGCTCCGAGCTGCCCGACGGAGCAGTCGGGCGGGCGGCCGGTTCCGGTAACTGGAACAGGTAACTGACCTGAGAAAGTGGTGCTATATAGGTGACCTGAGGTCAAATGTTGGGTCTAGCATCTGCATTGCATCATTAGTAATGTCCAAAACATCATTGATGCCCATTTTTGAGCATTTAAACACAATCACAGCGATCCATAACGATGACAAGCCAAGTCACGCAAAACGGGAAATTTTGCCAATCTGACCTCATTTGACCTTGAAGATATTGACCTAAGGTCACACAAATTGCACACAATAGAGTTCACTACCGTGCCCATCCACCCTGCGAATTTCGTTTATCCAGCCTTACTAGGAGCCGAGATCTTAGGGAGGGGCGGAATCCGCCCCCCTCCAGTGCGCGTAATTCTCAGAGGCCCTCCAGGGCACGTGTTAAGACTGCGCACACAGCGCTCGGTCCTAACACTGGCGGCAAACTCCGCAGACAAACTCCGGCTCGCAACAACACTGGCGACAAACTCCAGCGACAAACTCCGGCGACAAACTCCGACTCGCGACAACACTGGCGACAAACTCCACGACAAACTCCGGGCTACAAACTCCGGCGACAAACTCCGCAGACAAACTCCGCAGACGAACTCCGGCGCGGACCAGTGCACACTGTCCGCAAACTGTGCAGTCGATGGCGCGACCCGCGAAAATATACAACGACGTAACAGCCACAAAAGCAGAATAGCGGCAGCAGCAGAACATCCGCAGAGGCAGAAAAGCAGAAGAGGTAGAACAGCGGTAGCGGCAGAACAGCGGCAGCTACAGAACAGCCGCAGACGCAGAACATCGGCAGCGGCTCCGCCACGGCAGCTGGTCGACAGGTCGGCGACCACGCCGCGGCACGCTCCGGCGTCGGAAACGGAGCGGGGCCGCCATCGTCCGCCATCGGTCACCGTCGGTCTCATTCGTACTGGTCCAGCCCACCAGTAGGGAGCACGCTCCCCGGCCGTGCCGGTCCAGCCCGCCGTAGGGAGCACGCTCCCCGGCCGTGCCAGTCCAGCCCGTCGTAGGGAGCACGCTCCCAGGCCGTGCCAGTCCAGCCCGTCGTAGGGAGCACGCTCCCCGGCCGTGCCGGTCCAGCCCGTCGTAGGGAGCACGCTCCCCGGCCGTGCCAGTCCAGCCCGCCGGAGCACGCTCCCCGGCCGTGCCGGTCCAGCCCGCCGTAGGGAGCACGCTCCCCGGCCGTGCCAGTCCAGCCCGCCGTAGGGAGCACGCTCCCCGGCCGTGCCAGTCCAGCCCGTCGTAGGGAGCACGCTCCCAGGCCGTGCCAGTCCAGCCCGTCGTAGGGAGCACGCTCCCAGGCCGTGCCAGTCCAGCCCGTCGTAGGGAGCACGCTCCCCGGCCGTGCCAGTCCAGCCCGTCGTAGGGAGCACGCTCCCCGGCCGTGCCAGTCCAGCCCGCCGTAGGGAGCACGCTCCCCGGCCGTGCCAGTCCAGCCCGTCGTAGGGAGCACGCTCCCAGGCCGTGCCAGTCCAGCCCGCCGTAGGGAGCACGCTCCCAGGCCGTGCCGGTCCAGCCCGCCGTAGGGAGCACGCTCCCAGGCCGTGCCAGTCCAGCCCGTCGTAGGGAGCACGCTCCCCGGCCGTGCCAGTCCAGCCCGCCGTAGGGAGCACGCTCCCAGGCCGTGCCAGTCCAGCCCGTCGTAGGGAGCACGCTCCCCGGCCGTGCCAGTCCAGCCCGCCGTAGGGAGCACGCTCCCCGGCCGTGCCGGTCCAGCCCGTCGTAGGGAGCACGCTCCCCGGCCGTGCCAGTCCAGCCCGTCGTAGGGAGCACGCTCCCAGGCCGTGCCAGTCCAGCCCGCCGTAGGGAGCACGCTCCCAGGCCGTGCCAGTCCAGCCCGTCGTAGGGAGCACGCTCCCCGGCCGTGCCAGTCCAGCCCGTCGTAGGGAGCACGCTCCCAGGCCGTGCCAGTCCAGCCCGCCGTAGGGAGCACGCTCCCAGGCCGTGCCAGTCCAGCCCGTCGTAGGGAGCACGCTCCCCGGCCGTGCCAGTCCAGCCCGTCGTAGGGAGCACGCTCCCAGGCCGTGCCAGTCCAGCCCGTCGTAGGGAGCACGCTCCCCGGCCGTGCCGGTCCAGCCCGCCGTAGGGAGCACGCTCCCCGGCCGTGCCGGTCCAGCCCGCCGTAGGGAACACGCTCCCCGGCCGTGCCAGTTCAACCCGTCGTAGGGAGCACGCTCCCCGGCCGTGCCAGTCCAGCCCGTCGTAGGAAGCACGCTCTCCAGACCGAGCAACGTCGCAATTACCATCTGTCATGCTTCACGGCCAAGATATTTCCCAGCGCGCCTTGCATCGATTTGTCAAGCGTGACAAGGTGTGTGTGTTTAAGCAGCGAGATGTGCCCTGGCTCAACGCCAAGCATACTCCTCTCCTCGGGTAACTAATGCACGAGGAGAAGCACTCCGACATCCCATTGTTTCGCTGTCCACTGCAATTCGCGTGATCATCGGTGGGGTCACATCCGCAGTTTTTTATGCCTGTACATACTTTTGGTAGGTGTCGGATGGCGACTTCGAGACAGGCATCGAACTCCCTCAGGACCTCGTCCAGCAAGATTTGACTAGGGGTCGCTACAACGTGATTCCCATGTGAAATATTTTTTTATCCGAACAAAAATCCTGTCATGAATATGCTTGCTTTGGTGACATCAATCATTGCAAGGCCGATCAGAACTTACTTTTTTTGCAAAGTATCGTAGCACGGGTGTGGTTTACCGTTTGCAAATGTGGAAAACCAAATAGCATGGCTATGTTTTCTGGTGCTGTCATACCATTTATACCTCACCATGATGTTCCATAGATTACATGCTTTTCAATGGCAGCTACATTGGCCATCTTCTGTAATGTATGCCCAAGATTCATTTTGAGGTACGGTCAATGTGTGTTTTCTGTGAACTCGATAGTGTGGACCTTCATGACATCTGTAGCCCGATAATGATGGAATAACGACGGGCTTACTATACCGCCACCGTGGTATATTAGTCCAGTACTTTATGTGATGCCTACTCATATCGTCCATGCTACGAGTCGCATACAGAAGTAATCTATTTGAGCCCAGATTAGTCCCCTACATCTGGCTTCTGAACCTGGGGCGGTCCAGCACCGGGCAATCAACGGGTGACACCGCCATGCGAGCGATTTCAACCTAAGTGGGTGCATAGGGTAGTCATGGGCGCTGAATCAATCTGTGAAAGTTTTAGCTTCGTACTGGCAGCGACCTCGGAGATACGGCCTGAGGAAATTTTCATAGGTCACATTGCAGGTCAATCTTTGAGAGCGATTACCTCCGGTACTTTAAAGCATAGCATAGACATATAGCCTATCTGTAGAATCGCAAAGACCTCTTCTTTTGATTTCTGGGATCGGTTTTTAATTTTGAACAAATTTCAAAACTTTGACCATTTGACCTCGGGTCACGTGACCTTCCGTGACCCCAAGCCACTTGATATTCACATTTGTAACCACATTTACTATAGGGGTCATCGATTGTCTTTCGAAGCAACAAATAAAATGATGTTTATTTACTGATAACTATTAATAATTTGCCTTCATTGTACCCCAGTTTATTGATTTTCGCATGTTTTGCTGAGTGGTCGGGTCAGTCTTTTGCTAGCGATTGACACCCAAAGCTCGTAGGGCTATGATTTGAGATATGCACTTATCAGGCATGACGGGATGAATCCGAACGTGCCCGATTTCATGACCTCAGGTCACCAGGTCACCTATCCAGTTCAGGTTAAATACATCAGTGGAGGTGAAAATGGTAATGTCGGAAGACGTTTTGGACCCATAGTAGTGAGATAAGTGCTGATTTACACCTAAATAAATATTAAATGTATGCCTGTTACGTAGTCAATGAGAATGATTGGCAAAATCATTCACTTCATAGTTTTGGTACTCCCACCTTTGTGTTGCGACTCGCGCGGTCAATCGCAGCTAGTCGACCGCGAAACTGATAACGGTCGGTCGAGATGTAAACAACGACTGTTATGGGACGACGGTAGGGGGCATCATATCGAGAAGGGGTGAAATAGGAGATGAGGTATCGATGACAATGGCCGTTATCAGTAGGGCCGAAACGAGGACAGTACACATTACTGTCAGTCGTCTGAGTGAGGGAAGCGGGTGAACACTGAGACATTGTGCTAGCCGTGTCCAGTCTACAGAAAAATGGTGCATCGTTATTGCTGTGATCCGTTCGAGAAGCACAAAACACGTATCAAGAATAATTTGCGAACGGTATCTGATCATTTATAATTTATTATTTATTACATATTATTATTTATTTATTAGTATTATTTATTACATATTACATATTATTTATTACACATTTATCATTTATCACAACGGTATCTCTTCAGACAAGTGAGTGACTGTGCTGGAGACTAGAATAACGAAATTCCTCTTGGCTGCCCGTATTTTGAGCATGTGCAATTCTGTCTCGTGTATAAACTGCATACCTAATACCTATAGCAATACAAAGTTATATCAATGCAACTACATGGTGAATATTAAAAATTAATATCCACAATGCACAGTATTAGCCAATTTAAAAAATCAGGCAGAACAAAGAATACAAATAAAATAGCATTTTCGGAGAAAAAACATGAAAATATCAGACACTGTATTACAGAGTCATCATAACTTAAAACTCCGCCACTCTCAGGAGGTCTGCGACCGGACCAGAAGAGATCGTGTCTGTCACCGTGAAGATTTCGATGTTGACTGCGAGTGACACTTTTTCGGTACCTCCCATGGCAAGGGCGTATGCGAAGGTGTCGGTGGTACAGCGAAAAGAGCGACGGCTATGGAGAGTTTGAGACGACCTAGCCAGGACTAGATTCTGAGTGCTAAAGATATGCACCGGTTTCTCAGTGAAAAATTCATTTCGGTCATTCACTTCCTATTCGTTTCCAAAGATTACGTTTCAAAAGTGACGGAATCCCTTAAAGAGCGGTTCGCCAAGGCACTCACCGTCAAGGGCACACAAAGCTTTCACATTATTGCCTCTGAACTATCATCCAGTACTGCAGGAGTTCATGCTCGCGTTTGTAAGGATGAGTAGGTAAGCGTTGATACGTAGTTGATTTTAGGTGATCAAGTGTGAGCGAATGTAGGCATGCCAATACAAAAACGCGTGATGAGATTTTCATTGGCTTGTGGATACGGAATTTTGTTGTTGGAGGATTCGTTTATTCTGATGTCGATATTATTGTTATTATGCATATAGGTGCATATGGTGGTATGTTGCCAATGTTTGTTTTTAACTTTGCATGTGAAATTAATAAATGTTGGCATATTAATGCTATGTCTAAAATCTATTCACGGTAGCCTCTCAACTCTCATGGCTGGCGACCATCAAGGTAAAGTTGAAGTTACTTTCCAACGTCTTCCGACATGACCATTTTTCACCTCCACTGACGTATTTAACCTGACCTGAATATGTGACCTGGTGACCTGAGGTCATGAAATCGGGCACGTTCGGGTTCATCTCATCATGCTTGATAAGAGTATATCTTAAATTATACCCTATGAGCTTTGGGGTCAATCGCTAGAAAAAGACTGATCTGACCACTTAGCAAAGCGTGCGAAAATCAATAAACTCAGGTAGAATGAAGGCAAATTAATAATAGTTATCAGTAAATAAACATCATTTTCGTTCTTTGTTTCGAAAGACAATCGATGGCCCTTATAGTAAATGTGGTTACAAATGTGAATATCAAGTGTCTTGGGGTCACGGGAGGTCACGTAACCTGAGGTCAATTGACCAAATTTTTGAAATTTGTTCAAAATTGAAAACTTACCCAAGAAATGAAAACAAGAGGTCTTTGCGATTCTAAAGATATCTATGTGTCTATGCTAGGCTTTAAAGTACCGGAGATAATCGCTCTAAAAAATTTACCTGCAACGTGACCTATGAAAATTTCCTCAGGCCATATCTCCGAGATCGCTGCCAGTACGAAGCTAAGACTTTCACAGATCGATTCAGCGCCCATGACTACCCTATACACCCACTTAGGTTGAAGTCGCTCGCATGGCGGTGTCATTTCCCAATAATTTTTGTCGCCTGGTAATTTTTGTCGCCTGGTATAAGGCTACGAGACGAAAAGTTATGTTAAGTCAAATTCATTTAGATTAAGTGATGCTGAACTTTCTTATTCCAATGGTACATTGGTTTGCTATTTTACATTCTGCTATCATGAAGACAAAAAGCATTATATTGATGCGATTAGTTGGACCGCAATCTTCCATGACCTGCATTTTGTCACCCATTCGACATCACAGCCCAAAATGGCATAATCGTGATGAGGGCTTTAAGTAACTTCACGTACACATTTTCATCGAACTCGTAGGGATACGGTGAACAAGCCTTGGTGATCTGACCTGAAATCGCCCTTTGACCCTGGACCTTGCCCTGGCTGGATGCTGGGTTTTACGCGGGATGGCGTCGCAGGCTGCATACCATTTGAAGAATTGTGGTGAAAAAAAATGAGAGGTGACATAAAATGCGAATGCTCGATAGATTATGGAAATCAAGCGGATCGCGTGACCAAAAATGACGCTAGTTGTCGAACTTCGAAGTCGACAAACAACTCTTGTGTCGGCATTCCGAGCGAAAGCGCAGCTCGACCCTGAATGTTAATGTGAACGACTGTCTTGACAGTGACGTGAGAAAGATGCCATGCTCCCGGTTCGTCAATTTGCAGTGACGTGAGAAAGACGTGGTGACAGCCGGTTCGTCAATGTTAATGTGAATGACTGTGTTGACAGTGACGTGAGAAAGATGCCATGCTCCCGGTTCGTCAATGTTAATGTGAATGACTGTGTTGACAGTGACGTGAGAAAGATGCCATGCTCCCTGTTCGTCAATGCCCACGGCGCCATGCTCCCTGTTCGTCAATGCCCACGGCGGCAACTCGGCTCGGATGGCCGTGGCTGTATGCCAGCGGGTCTGCGCAGCACCAGACCGTCAAAACGCCTTGCACAGCCAACCGTGGTCCCAAGGGAAGGGGCGGGGAACGCGAAGGGACGGGGAGGCGGGGGAAGGAAAGGGGCAACGACAGCATGCGTGGATGCGCAGCGTTTTCAATGCAAGACGCATTGCATGAATGGGACGTCGACGTTCGCTCATTCTGCATCGTTCCAAATTTGGGCGATTCTCGGAATCCGAGCACCGCTTTTCATTTTATCATGACACCTGGGTCGCCACTGCCCGGCCCGCCCTGGCGGTCTGCTGTGCCCGCCTCTGCACGGCCGCCCGGGCTGTCTGCTGGGTCCGCCCCTGCACGGGGCAGCGTCGGCGTCCAGCGTGGCACAGCAGCTCAGGTGCAGTTAGTTGTCCTTCTGGCATATCGCGCCTGCATATCGGGAGCCCGGCCCGACTGGACGCGGCCCGGTGGAAGCCACTCCCGACCACTGGCCGATGCGGCCCGGTGGAAGCCACTCCCGACCACTGGCCGATGCGGCCCGGTGGAAGCCACTCCCGACCACTGGCCGATGCGGCCCGCTGGAAGCCACTCCCGACCACTGGCCGATGCGGCCCGCTGGAAGCCACTCCCGACCACTGGCCGATGCGGCCCGCTGGAAGCCACTCCCGACCACTGGCCGATGCATTTCACGGCCGCGGCGCACCCATCCCTGGCCTTCAATGAAACGGCAATCAGCTGCCTGGTGGGAACTGCCTGCTGCCACCTGGCACACCCACCGGCGGATCCAGGAGAGTATCTGGGCCATAGCTTCCTTTGAGCCTGGCAGGTAAGGCCAACTTATCCTTTGGCCCCCTCGCTCTGATCGCCTGGGTTTCCTGGACTAGATAATACATTTCTGAATATTGATCTTGCCGTCATATAACTTGGCCTTAGGGGTGAGCAGATAGGAGGGAAAGAAAGCTAGCATTTAAAGGAAATAAATAAATTTTGAAAACACAAGTGCGGATAAATTTAGAGGTAAAGCCCCTCTTAACGTTTTCAATCAACCACTATCGGCGCGTCGTTGGGAGCAAATGGCGACAATCGTTCAGGACTGTGGGGACACAACGGTGTTTAAGTTCTGCCGAGCTGAGAGATATAACATATGGCCTCATGAGAAATTCGAACGGTTCCCAGAGCTCTGTGATGCATCGGGCTTTTACTTGCGGAACCGGTTAGCGTTCCGTAAGGCGGAGAATGTTTCTCACGTTTCAAATCGAATACTTCGTCACTCCGATTCGCATAATGCAATACCAACTTTCCTGAATTATAACTGGTTTCGGTTCACTGAGCACTGGCGTCGGCGTGATCTAAAGGACTCATTCCCACAGCAGTCCGCTCTTGGCACAGGCGTTGCCACGGCCAGGGACAGGGCAGAAGCGTCTCCCAAACTTCGTGAAGTTCAACGTTACGCGTATGACTTTGCATAGAAAAAGTCGACTAAAAGCATCCGTCTCCGCCATCTCAAAACATTGGCCACGTCATGGTGTCTAGACACATAACTGCAATCTTCTCACGTCCCCATCGATCTTAGATCAAAGGTCATTTATTTATAATTACTATCCAGATGCTGTGACATTCAAAACTGGGCATTGAAGATAGGTAATTGTGGGCTTTTCAACAGCAGCAAATTTAACATGGAAGGGGATAATTATTTTAGATATAGATATAATTTTAGATAGAATAAGCTGCGCTGCCGGATGCCTTTTAATGGATTTGATTTTAATGTGGTAGTGGCACAGCTGTTGTGCCCTCCTGAAGTGGAATGGAGGCGTGTTTGTGTCTACTAGAAGACTGCCTATCGGTGTGGCGCCTGTGGCTGCTCTGATGCAGTTGTTTTGGATTATTTTTAACTTTTCGCTCTGGCTTTCTGAAATGGTGGAAAACATGATGCTGTTGAATTTTTGGATGGGTCGTATGATTTAATTGTAGAGTCGTAGTAGTATTTTCATATTTCCGCCTCAGTCTGTGCCTGAAAATGCACGGAATACGTTGACGCGCTTCGCGCATTTCTTCGAGATGGTGAGTGTGTGTGTGTGTGTGTGTGTGAACCTAAGTTTTTGTCCAAATGTACCCCTCAGAATTTGAAGCTTTGCACCTGTTCGATGGCTTTGCCATCGATTTTAAGTAAATATTGTGGGCGTGGGGCGGAGACGACTATATGTGATTGGCCAATTTTTCTGCGGGTGGTGAAGCGCCACGTTTTGCACCACTTTGCGATGTGGTCTGGAGCTGTTTGAAGGATTTTCTCAGCTTTTAGGAAGCATTTTGGTGTTGTTCAAATGGTTATGTCGTCCGCGAAAAGTTAGTGTCAAAGTGACGTATCTGTTTGATGGTAAGTATGTCGTTAATCGCGATGATGAAGAGGATCGGTGAGAGCACGCTCCCCTGTGCCAGGCCCTGTTCCTGAGGTGTGGTGTTTGATGTGACACTGTCGCATCGGACCTTTAAGGTCCTGTCTCTGAGGAAGTTGAGAATGAAGTGTGCCATGTGTCGCAGGCCTATCCTATGGAGTTTGTGTGTCAGTGCGCGACACAAGGCACACTTCACATTCTCAACTTCATCAGAGACAGGACCTTAAAGGTCCGTGTACTCGGTCGAATGCGGCAGTGATGTCTAAGTAGGCAGCTATTGTTGTGCGTTTGATGCGTAAGCCACTTTTGATGTCAGCAGTAGCCTAATGAGATTGTTGGTGATTTTTGACGCTGGAAGCCGCGCTGAAATTCGTCGAGTGAGTCGTTCTGTTCTAGAAGATGTCTTAACCCTCGCCCGTATAGGGGTTGGTGCAACCCCCCTAAGGTTTTTTCTGTATTCCTTCCAAACCGATGAACGGATCGCTCTGAGATTTTCAGTACCCTCTGGGGCAACCTTTTGACGACTTTTGGTCAAATTTTTTTGGGAGGGCATGTCAGGTCACAGAGTTATGAGGTCATAAAAGGGAGCACCTCCGAGCAGTTTTCAACAAAAACGTGATTATCGCACCTAAACATGACATTGTTGCCTACATCGACTGGTATTATGTGTTTTGCAATGCAATTTTGCAATGCCCAGATGGGTTCCCATTGGAAAAATAATATTCCAAAAATCGGTGACCTCGGTTGACCTCGTTTGACCTTTCGACCTTTTTTAGCTGACCTACGGTAATTTTTCGTGCTGAATTCGAATTCAGCGTCCATTTTTACCCTAAGGAACTTTAAACTTCGAAATTGGAACCACTCTTAAAAAGTTGGATATTTGGGGTCACGGCTTTGACCTCATTTGGTGCATTACATATTGGTCCGATCACATCGTGTCACATGTCGTTATGTTCGCAAGGTCCCAATAAACATGTTTCCGGCCATGTCGTGCATATTTAGACAGTAGTTTCGATATAACTGACGATTTTCTTCGGAAAATACCCCAACAAATCAATTTTAGACCTTTGATCTGACCTGGAAGGTCAACCATTGACCTTAGAAGGTCATACTGAATTCCAACCGCGAGATCTCGGCCAAATCTATCACTTTCGTGTTTGGTTCGTTTTCGTAACATGCACGGTTTCGAATCGCCAGGGGGGGGTCGTACCCCCTATACGACCGAAGGTGGTAAAATGCCGAATACTGGCGAGGGTTAATCGTGGTTTGACCACCCCTCCATGCATTGGCGTCGCCACGAAATTCTTCCTGGGGGGGGGGGGCAAGGTCGAAAGGGGGCCTCCTGTTCCCCGAAAGGGGGCCTCCATTGTGTTAGGGTCTCATATTGTTTTTAGGCTCTTATACTATGGTTCGAGGATGGGGAACATGATTTCCTATTGGTTTTTGTTTGTTCTTGGCATGGTGCATCATTTACTCAAAACGCAATAGCACTAATCATTTTCGCTGTAAACTGGGCCATACCAGGGCATAAATATGTAATATTTGGATAAATACATAAGTGCCAAAACAAACCATCGTCTCAATGCTTTCTCGAATCTTCCCGATGGCCTCTAGATTGCAGCGAGCTGGCGGGGCTGGTGCTAAGCATATCTTACAGATATCTGCCATTGATCAACGCACTTTTAAGTCCTCCAAGTCTAACTGAATATAGCTAGATTCATCACTACTGTTGTTTATTCCCACCAGCTTGATGTCATAAGCAAAGCTTGAACGACCATTTCTCAGTCCAAGGACGACAATTTCGTAAAGGTGACAACGGGAAGTGGATTGCATTAGTTTTTTTAGCGTCATCTTGGGAATTTTTTTATTTTCATAACATTTGGTGCTGGCTGCAAGGCAACTGTCACACGAGCTAAAATATATCCTCAGCGAATAAATTCACGGCAAGAACAAGCATTGAACATCAATGCATAAATGACAATGCAACAATGCAACAATGTCAGTATATACATAATCCAAGCCTTCAAATTCCACGCCGTCACGCCCATCGTTTTCGCTGTGCTGTACCGTTTTGTAAATGACGTTGAGAAGGTATGGAAGCTGGGAAGCTCTAATCATGCAGGCTGTAATAACAGAAAAGAAGTTAGTTGGAAGAAAATGCATTTAAAAACATCATTCATCCCATTTCATATGGGGCATGGATGTTGTATTGTATGCTTATGAGGGGTAATTTGTCCCCTCAATGTTGGCTTTTCCCCATGGGCGTATGTTTCGGAAAATTATTGAGGGACCAATGGAGTACCTATATTTGCGTCAATCAGAAGGGGGCAAACGGATTTGCGGGGGGGGGGCACCTACGCCCATTAAAAAGTCCTTGGATTTCGACCGCTATTTTGTCAAAGGGTACATTTCGAAATAATCTAATTAGTCATCAACTAAATTGTCCTGTGGAGGGGCCTAATCTACCACTATGGTTTCTGATTGGTCGGATTTCAACCCTAACTCCACCACTCAGTTATAAGGTTTTCGTTTGGTATCCCTTGATAAGTTACCTCACACTGCTGAAATTACACCTATACCACAAACCCGGATCGGTATCCCAAAAAATCAAGCTGGAGCCCTCCAAAAAGGAGAGATTACAACAAATAAATGTCCGGGTCATGAAAATGGCTCTGTTGCACCGAACATTTTTTTTTCCAGATGCCTTCAAAAATTGCGTATGACACCGAAAAGCATACCGGATCTCGAAAAATCGAGGTGGGATACAAAAACATGGCGTCAGAGGTTCGAAAAATCAGGCCGGGATTCGGACTTTAAAAAAACCCAGAAAAGATCCACAAAAATCGCGTTGAGCCCAGAAAGCTGGCGTTGGGTCTCCGGAACCACGCGCCTGGGCGCGATAAGTCGCGTTGGGACCCAGAAAAAATCGCACCGAAGCCCCAAAATCATACTGGGGCCCCACAAATGTGCGTCAGAAGCCCCAAATATACACAGCGGAACCCTAAGAGTACAACGGTGCCAGAAAGTACAACTAACCCTCCAAAGCGCACACTCTCCCAAAAAGCGATAGGGCCTTAAAACATGCGTTGCAGCCCTAAATAAACATACCGGGAGCTCTAAGAAAAATACACTGCAAGCTCGCAAGGCGCACAGGGGCCATGAGAATGCACAAGGGCCTGGAACAAAGGCTGGGGCCACAAAAGGCAACATGGTTCCAAAACGTACAAAACGACCGGGAGCTAAATAAACACATCGGGATCTTCGAAAACGCCCCGACACGTAAAAAATACTCGGTGCACACAAAAACACAACAAAGCCCTAAAACGAGCAGGGTATAGAAGATGTATTTGGCCCATAACTTCAAAGTAAAATGTATTACCCACCACTTTAAAATACACAATTTTACAATTTGAGGTATTCCAGTTCATAGCACCCGGTCGCCACGACGGCAACGTCAGTGCACGTGCACACCCATTTTTCGTATTCGGTGCATTCGCCACACTTCGTACGATGCTATGGTTTCTGCTAGGCCTTCTGCGTTTTGCTAATTGCTGCCACATGATAGACTTGCGCCATATTTGGCGTGATGGAATGATTCGCATGGGCGTTCGCTTCGAAAAGTTGATTGATTAAATTCGATCATTAGTTTCCTACTTCCCACATTTTCTGGTAGTTATGAAATGCAGTTTCCGCTGAGCTTTGATGCACTCCATATCTTTGCCGCTATCCTCCCAGATTGGATACCGAACCGAGGCCAAGCCTCGGCGTTCTTTTTTGGACACGTTGCGTCTTTCTTGGTCTATGATTGTGTATTATGGCTCCAATCCATTTTTGTTAGGGGCCTAAAGCATTTTCGAACCCCCTGCTCGTTTTAGGGTTTGTTGAATTTTTGTGCACCGAGGAGTTTTTTGACGTGTCAGGGCGTTTTCGAAGATCCCGATGTGTTTATTTTGCGCCGGTCTTTTTGTTTGTTTTGGAACCATGTTGCCTTTTGCGGCCCCAGCCACCTTTTCAGGCTATTGTGCGTTATCATGACCCCTGTGTGCCTTGAGAGCTTCCGGTGTATTTTTTAGACCTCCCGGTATGTATATTTATGGCTGCAACGCATGTGTTAAGGTCCTGTCGCTTTTGTGAGACTGTGCGCTTTGGAGGGTCAGTTGTATTTTCGTCCCCAGTTGAGCTCTTAGGGTCCCGATGTGTTTATTTTGGGCTTCTGACGCACACTTGTGGGGCCCAAGTACAATTTTGGGGCTTCGGTGCGATGTTTCTAGGTCCCAGAGTGGCTTATCGCACCCAGGCGCGTGGTTCCGGAGACCCAACCCCAGTTTTCTGGGCTCAATACGATTTTGTGAAACTTTTCTGATTTTTTTAAAAAGTCCGAATCCCGGCCTGATTTCTCCAGCCCTTGGCGCCATGTTTTTGTATCCCACCTCGATTGTTCGAGATCCGGTTTGTTTTTCGGTGCCGTACGCAATTTGTGAAGGCATCTGATAATATGTTCGGTGCTCCAGAGCCATATTTTTTACCTGGGCATTTAGTTGTTGGAATCCATCCTTATTTTGGAGGGCTCCAGCTTGATTTGTGTTTGTGTTTGTGGTCACACTGTGCTTACGTGTGGCCCTAGACGGCAATTTTTTAGAGCCTCGACGGGACTACCGATGGGAATTGTGGGTCCAAAGCGCGATATTTGGGGGGCCCGGTTCGAGTTTGTGCGATGCGTTGTATTTAGCTGTGGCCCCAACGCGATTTTGGCGGTTCCTGTCGCAATTTTTCGGGCCTCGGAGCGAGTTTTCCGGGGCTCGCCGTATTTATTTGGAGACCCATACGCGAATTCTGGTGGACCGACGCGAATTTTGGTGGCCCCAGCGCGATTTTTGAGGCCCCGACACGATTCTTGGGAGCTTATCCCTCTCAGGATGGAGGGGGCATTTGCCCCTTTGATATAGCACTGCGGCCACTGAAGGAGTTTTTTTTGTCCCAGAGTGACATTCCGGTTAAAATTTATTTTGGGGGCAGCTGCAACTTTTGGGGCCCCGGCGCGACCTTCTGGGCCTCCAGTGTGATTTTCAAGGGCTGCGACGCGACTTTTTTGGGTCCAATGTGATCTTTTGGGCCCCGACGTCATTTTCTTGGATCCCTAGCGCGAGCTATAGCGGCCTCGACACTTTTTGGGGGTCCAATGCGTTTTGGAGGCTTTTGGCGTCATTGTTGGGCCCCCAGAGTGATTATCCATGTCCGGATTGTTCTTCGTTGCTCCGGCTTCATTTGTTTTGGTCCCAATGAGACTGTTGGGGCACGGTACGACCTGTCATGCCCCTGGCATGATTTTCGTGGTTCGGGCGTGAATTTTTGGTACCCCAGGCTCAGCGTAATTTGCGGGAGCACCGGCCGGATCTTTTGGGTCCCATATCGTGATTTTAAAATACCCAGACTCGACTCTTACTATTTCCTAAGGGGTTCTTCTTGCAAATTATAGGCCTCCTGTCGCGTCGTCTCATTTCCTAGAGCCTTTTTACCGGTTTTCGATGTCTCCTTGTGTGTCCTACCCTCCTCCATATTTAATGGTCCTCCTCTCCCGTCTTGGAGGGCCTCCTCTTGCATTCTGGGGCCCCTTTAACATGGCATGGGGCTTCCTCTCATCTTCGAGGGGCATTCTCTGCCAAATTAGGGGCCTCTTGCCACGCCTCGTGTGCCTCCTCCTTTATCCTGGCAAAGCCTTACCCGTCTTGAGGGATCTTCAATTTTGGAAACCTCACCTCCTTCCATACTTGCTATCACTCCCGTCTTAAGGGCCTCCTCTCATTTCCTGGGACCTCTTTCGGGTCTTCGGGGCCTCATTTGGTCCTGGAGACGTACTCTTCTCGAGTCCGGCAGGTGCCTCATTTCTCTTCTAGAGGCATTCTTTTTTCAAATTAGGGGCCTCCTCTCACGTCTTGGGGGCCTCCTGCTCTGCGTTCTCCTGCTCTGCGCTCTGGATTCGATCTTTACCCATCTTAGGGGTGGTCTCTTATCTCCTGGTGGACTCCTCTTCTCTCCCAGGCGCCTCCTCTGCAAAATTACTGGCAACCTTTCCTATCTTAGTGGCCTTGTTATTTCCCGGGGACCTTCTTAGCCGTCTTCGAGCCTTCTTTTCCGCTTGGGAGCCATCTCTCTTATCCAATGGCCTTTCTCTCCTATTTTAGGGGCCTCCTCGTTCATCATGGGGTCTCATTTCCAATCTTGTGTCGTTCTCTTCCGAATTAGGTGCCTCCTGCCACGTCTCTGGATCATCCTTTTCTATCTCGGTGGAACCTCACCCGTTTGGGGCCTGCTTTTGCGTCTCCGAAACCTCATCTCATATCCAATGGCTTCCTTTTCCGTCGTAGGGCCTCCTCTCATATTCTGGGGCCTCCTTTCCGGTGTTGGAGCCTCTTTTGCAATCCTGGTTTCCTCCGTGCAATTTTTGGCACTCTCTTGATTTCTGAGGACTCCTACCCTCTCCTAGGTGACTCCTTTTTCAAATTAGGGGCCTCCTCTCACGTCATGGGGGCCTCCTTATCTGTGTCTGGAGCCTCATTATCCTCTTAGCAGGGTGATTTTGCGTCCTAGTCCTAGATCTTCTCTTCCAGGTTCCTCCTCTTCCAAAATATGGGCCTCGTCTGGCTGGTCTCGGTGGCCTTCTCTCATTCCTGCGGAGACCTTCTTACCCGTCTTGGGGCCCCTATTGCGTCCGGAGAAGTCTCCCCTATCAGGTCTTAATTTGATATTGCAGGGGCATCCTCTTCCGTCTTGGGGGCCTCGTTTTCCAACTTAAGAATATCCTGCCACCCATCGGAAGCCTTTTCGTCTAACCTGGGTGACTTCTTGCCCGTCTCGGTGGCATCCTTTCCGTCCTGAGAGCCTCCTTTTCGTACTGGGTCTCCTTTTCGTCCTGGGGCCTCCTTTTCATCCTGGGGGCTACCTTCCTATCTCTGTTCTACGTCTTAGGGGCCTCCTTTTCGTCCTTGGGTGCATCCTTTTCGTTCTAGGGGCCTCCTTTTCGTCCTGGGGCCTCCTTTTTGTCCTGGGGGCCTCCTCCCAATCTTTGTTCTACGTCTTGGGGCTTCCTTTGCGTTCTGGGGCATCCTTTTCGTCCTGGGGGCCTCCTTTTCGTCCTGGGGGCCACCTCACAATCTTGTTCTACGTCTTAGGGACCTCCTTTTCGTCGTGGGGGCTTCCTTTTCGTCCTGGGGACCACATCCCAATCTCTTTTCTACGTCTTGGGGGCATCCTTTTCGTCCTTTGGTGCATCCTTTTCGTCCTGGGGTTGGTTGGTTGATTGTTTGAGTGTAGGGGCGCATGGACTGCGTCTTTCGTCCTGGGGGCCTCCTTTTCGTCCTGGGAGCCTCCTTTTCGTCCTGGGGGCCTTCTTTTCGTCCTGGAGGCCTCCTTTTCGTTCTGGGGGCCTCCTCCCAATCTCTGTTCTACGTCTTGGTGCCTTCCTTTTCGTCCTGGGGCCTCCTTTTCGTCCCGGGGGGCCTCCTTTTCGTCCTGGGGGCCTCCTCCCAATCTCTGTTCTACGTCTTGGGGCCTCCTTTTCGTCCTTGGGTGCATCCTTTTCGTCCTGGGGGCCTCCTCCCAATCTCTGTTCTACGTCTTAGTGCCTCCTTTTCGTCCCGGGGGCCTCCTTTTCGTCCTGGGGGGCCTCCTCCCAATCTCTGTTCTACGTCTTGGGGCCTCCTTTTCGTCCTTGGGTGCATCATTTTCGTCATGGTGTCTCCTTTTCGTCCTGGGGGCCTCCTTTTTGTCCTGGGGGCCTCCTCCCAATCTCTGTTCTACGTCTTGGGGCCTCCTTTTCGTCCTGGGGGCCTCCTTTTCGTCCCGGGGGCCTCCTTTTCGTCCTGGGGGCCTCCTCCCAATCTCTGTTCTACGTCTTGGGGCCTCCTTTTCGTCATGGGGCCTCCTTTTCGTCATGAGAGCCCCCTTTTCGTCATGGGGGCCTCCTTTTTCGTCATGGGGGCCTCCTTTTCGTCATGGGGCCTCCTTTTCGTCCTGGGGGCCTCCTCCCAATCTCTGTTCTACGTCTTTTATAGAGACCTGATTCTATTTCCTGGTGGCCTCGTCAGTCTTGAGGCCTCATTGACAGCATGATATTCTGTCCCGTCGGCCTCCTTGCTCACCTTTTTGCTGTGCATTTGCGGATAGGGGCCTCCTCAAATTTCAGGGGGCGGCGTCCCCCAGTTTCACGGCAGGGGGCGACTACCCCCCTGCCCCCCGGTGGCGACGCCCTTGCCTCCATGGGCCATTTATATAGCACCGGAAGCCCTCCGCTTCGACTCTGACGGTTTCCGTGGATCGGAGGCCCCTTCACCGGCCTGAAGATCGCGTTGAGCTCTGGGCCCATCTCCGTTAGCGTGAGTCAAAGCCGACACAGTGGCTCTGCACTGGATCCGATGCAGATCCGGAGCTCCTCCGTCGACTCAAGGGCACTCTGTCACGGCTCAGAGCATTCTCCATCCTGCCGGAGGCCCCCTTTCAACAGCTTGATCCTCTTGTCATGCCAGGAGCCCCCTGTGCGGCTTCAGCCCCCTCTGTCGGCCCAGAGACCCTTCACACCGGCTCGGGGCTCTCTCCGATGACCCGGGGTCCTTCAGCGGCTAGGGGTCCCCTCAGCAGCTCAGGGTCCTCCTTAGCTATCCAGGGCCTCCTCTGCCAGGCCGGAGTACCTCATTCTACAGCTTGGGCCCACTCCACTAGATCGGGGACGGGTGGTCTAGGGATTAGATGCTCGTCTCACAATCGAAAGATTGTGGGTTCGAATCTCACCTGTCGCTACTCTTCGCCCGCGACCAATCGGCGTGAGAGATTGGCGACGCTATATGACTCAACGGTCGACGTGTCGTAAAACCAATAACCAACCACTCCACTAGATCAGGGGCACTGGTACGGTTTTGACCCATCCGTCGGCCAAGGGCTGACGGCACGAGGTCATCTCCTGTCCAGGCATCTTGGTCCCCTTTGGCCACGCTACTGGGTGGGGGTGCCAAAATGTGCTAAATTAGCACCCATGGCCGGAAGCATAGGAGTCTAGTCACAGGGTGATGGTAAATTTGGTAGCAGATTATCATCATTAAAAACCGTCCCTTGCTTGCTGAAGTGATGCAACATTCTGTGATGAGCACTGTACTCCGGGACGGTGTGGTTCTCAAATCAGAGCAACGCTTTGCACGGAACGAAGATGGCGTCTCACGGAAGAAGGGATGCTTAGTCATTGTTCCCCTCGGTATTTTTTTCCTACGTACGATGTGTTGCGCTATATACGATCCGTGCAATAACCTGTCCATACGATCTCGCCGTTTACGCTTGATGGCCGTTTACCCCGTACAAGCTTATTCCGTCGCCATCTTCTGTTAGACAGGTTTTTGGCCTGCACGTTTTCGCACACCATTTTCCTGTGCTATATTTTTTTCACTATCCCTTCTCGTCACGACTTTTAACTCCAACATTCCCTTGTCGTACGATCTTTCCATTCGAGCTTCAGCTGCTCGATGAACCGCGCCCCACGCGGCATGGACATTGGACATGCGCTATTTTCATGCTCGAGCTTGTCACCTCTGAGGAGCGCTTGGACCGCCATTCTGCAGCACAACGCTTTACGAACCCGGCCAAACATAAATGACACACGATACCTGCTCATGCATACGGACGTGCATCAACGCCCTATCCTATGAGCAAAGCGTCGCATAACTTCCGCTTCATGACACATATCGTTTCACCACTGTGTCATCGCCGCCCGTCACGCCCGAATATCATTTCCAGCGCCAAGTGTCGTAGTTTATGACGCCCGGAGGTTTTTTCTTACAACGCATTGCAATGCAAAGGTCAGTCAGCACTGCTGGGTGCACGGCGCGAATTGCCCGAGGCTGACGAACCAGCGCTGGTGAGGTCTCGAGCCAGAGCTGTAAGCCATCGGCCAGAAGGGTACGTGATCCGTGATCACAACGTGCACACACCTCCGACTCTGACTAGACTCTGCAGCCGCTAGGTAGCCACAACTGCGGTCCCTGGGTGGCCACACCTGCGGCCGCTGGGTGGCCCAGTCCGGTCAGGTCGCGACGCCGACGTCGGGTCACCCCCGAACTCGCCGTCACCAAATGTTGTGCACACACATGCACGCTCGTGCACCATAAAACGCCACTGATTTATTTCCCAAAATATCCAGTGTCGCCGTCACGTTGTGCACAATCGCAACACAAGCGGAATGTGTGTGCCCGACGACTGGGGACGTCAGGTCAGGTCATGCCACGCCACAGGGAGGTCACGGAACAGACAACATCGACACAGCTGACGTCACACTACGTCAGAGGCTCCGGGAGAGCGACGAGTTTCAGCTGGGAAGTCGGAGAACAGTTGAGGTCCAGGATGGATCGGAAGTCGCACGATCCCAGAGGTCAGGTAACTACACGTTGGAGAAACAAGGGTCACATCAGGTATATCAGTCACGGGTTAGATCGCATCCGGGGACAGATCAGAGATCAGGACGGGACGGGACAGGTCATCACAGGACAGACCAGAGAACAAAACAGCATCGGACAGGTAGAGACAGGTCCGACACACAAGAGACATATTTGGGGATGGGGCAGACAATTTAGGTTTGGAAAAGCGGCGGCGACACGCCAGATGCACGGTCGGAGTACACGAGGTAGGCGCGGACGCCAGGCGGAGCGACAGGTGCTCGGCTCAGAGGACAGCAGCGGAAGGAAGACACTGACGTGTGACGATACTCATCTGTGATTGTGTCACGCGGGTGTACGCCCACCTGTGATTGTGAGTCGCGCTGGTGTACGTCCATCTGCGGTTGTGAGACACGCGTGCGCATGAGGAGGGTTCCACCCCGGCCGAGAGAAAACGGTTGCACAATGGCGGGAATGGACAGTCACACCGCCACAAGGAGGGACGAACACCACCCCCAGAGAGGGGAGTCCACCTGTCCGCGGCCGGAGGACTGGTCACCTTGCATGTGGGCACGAGCTTCACTGGCGTACCGCAACAATGCGGCCGTAAATTACCGTAACAACGCGGGCCGTACATTTGGACAGGGCACGGCGACGTGTCATATGCTGGGCGCACTGTTCTGTCATCGAACACATTTATGATATGAAATGATTCACCGAACACCGGTGGGTTGCATGGAAACGTGGGAGGCTTGGTCATTGGGCAGGGCGGCAGTGGTGTGCACCTTTTTAACAGGCACACTTCAAACGCCAGCTTTTGTACGAAATGAGAAGACCCGGAGATCGTCCTGCAGTACAATAGTCAGTAAGGCATTTCACACCGGCACTGTTGTGCGTTGTCTTGTCAATGAAGACTGACAAGGGAGGGGCAGGGGCAGACGGACTGAACCGCACGGGACAGACCACACCCACGCATCCGGGACAGTCGGCATGACGATACAGAACACCGGCCCTGGGTCGGCAGCGGCCGTGAGACAAACCCCTGGGTGCGGCAGACACCGGCGACACGTGCTCTCGCGTGTGTATGTGTGGATGTATGTGGTTGTGTATGTGTATTGAGGGGTCCCTGTATTGCAACAAAGAGGCGCCGATCACAGGTGGATTGACAGAAGTCAATTCATTTGGCACAAGGGTGGCCAGATTAACGGCTGCCGAGACAGGAGCGGTGCGACTGACTCAAGGCTGACACATCCAGTGCCGGATAAATACACACCAATACTCACGTAAACACGCTTATGCTCGCCGGAGCGACATGCTCGGCTATTACCACCAAAACTGACACTGTCCGGCCGGCCACTGGTAGCCGGCTACCTTTCACCCGCGTGTGACGGTACGCTATCGCCAGGTCAGCCGTCAGGGCACGCCCTACTCAACCCTACTCCGGTCAGGTCAGACACGTCAGGGCACGCCGTGTGCCCGGTGACGAGCCGTCTCGGGCCAAACAGGGTCGACCCGGCTCCACAGGGCCTTACTGAGCGCCACGGAGCGCTACCCAGCCAGCATCAGACGCACCATCCCATCAACTGACGACAACATCGACCCACTGATCAAGGCATGTTGATCCAGCCGTGTTGCCATAAAGCGCTATACCATAACACGAACAATGCACCAACAGAGTACGCGAATAAATAGTGCACGTGGGCGTCAGCTGCAGTAACTGACCGCCTCCAACCTGGCTAATACAAAACAAGTATCAAAAAGGCTACCGACCGTCAACCAAACACGATGGACACCACGTGACCATAACGGCACGCAGCAACCCATGGGAACAACGCGCTGAGGGTCAGCTGTGCTCGATGTCAACCGGAAAGGCACTAAACGAAGGCATACCGGCTACTCGCTCCGGTCGGATCACACCGATACCGAGGTCACGGCCCGGCCGGATCACACCGACACCGAGGTCAAGACCCGGCCGGATCACACCGACACCGAGGTCACGGCCCGGCCGGATCACACCGACACCGAGGTCACGGCCCGGCCGGATCACACCGATACCGAGGTCACGGCCAGGCCCGATCACACCGACACCGAGGTCACGGCCTGGCCGGATCACACCGACACCGAGGTCACGGCCCGGCCCGATCACACCGACACCGAGGTCACGGCCCGGCAGGATCACACCGACACCGAGGTCACGGCCCGGCCCGATCACACCGACACCGAGGTCACGGCCCGGCCGGATCACACCGACACCGAGGTCACGGCCCGGCCCGATCACACCGACACCGAGGTCACGGCCCGGCCGGATCACACCGACACCGAGGTCACGGCCCGGCCCGATCACACCGACACCGAGGTCACGGCCACGTCATGGGATCAGCGGATCATGATAGTGACGCCGGCAGGCGATCACTATAGGGAGAAAGTAGTCGGGGTGACTCAGAACTCGCACCACAAGAACAGTGGCGAGATCGAGAGACAGGACGGCAAGAGCCGGGACACGAGCGCACAGATCCCGGCAAAAGCAGGCTGCTGAGGCGCGACGTCGATGCTGACCCGTGACGCGCCAGACGTCTTCGTCCTGTGACGTCATGTCAGATGTCTTCGTCGATCCTCAGTTCGACCAAGGCACTTGCAGTGCGCACCATCTGCCTCTATCACAAACTCGGCCGGCCGCCAGACGCTGCCGCACCCGCAATCACAGTCACGGCGAGCTAGCCAACCACCGGCGGCATGGAGCGCTCTCACGCCACCGACAGCATGAAGCGCTCTCACGCCACCTACGGCATGGTGCGCTCTCACGCCACCGGCGGTATGGTGAGCTCTCACGCCACCGGCGGTATGGTGAGCTCTCACACCACCAACGCCATGAAGCGCTCTCAAGTCACCGGCGGTATGGTGCGCTCTCACACCACCGGCGGCATGCTGCGCTCTCACGCCACAGACGGCATAGAGCGCTCTCACGCCACCGACGGCATGCCGTTGTGGTCGGCGCCGGACACCACGCCGGACGACAGGCGGTCCAACGTGCCGCTGTTCTCGGTCGACCTGCCGGACAACAGGCGGATGCGTCAGCGATATGATAGCAGTGTGCACCGGAGCAATGTCGACACCAACACTGTGCACTGACGTAGCCCACAACACAACGCACAGCGGAGTGATATTGAACGAATCAATGCTTGCAGTGGAGCAGGCCACCGCCTACGGACTCGGCTCAGACCGTGCCGGCTGCCGGCCACATGGGAGCGCGTGCGGCGACTGGCTGCACTCCACGCCGGGAGTGGAACAGCCGAGAGACCAGCGTCGGACGGCGTTCTGCCAGCTGAGCCACTGGCACGACTCTGAACACCTGCCCCGGAGGCAACATGAGCGCTGCGTCGCTGAACACGAGCGGACCGCTTCCGTCCGACGGAGCTGCCGTGTGCCGTCGTGGCGTCGGCGCACTCCTGCGGCTCACCTGACCACCGACGACAGCGAGGTGCTCCTCGACCAGGGCGCCACGAACTCCTCCATCGGGTGGCTCTCCTCGGCACGCTTCCGCTGTAGCGACGCCCGGATCACGGCGGACGGCCGCAGGGTGTGCTGCATCGACCGCACCAGCACCCTGGACAAGTAGAACGGTGTTCAACAACCATACTGACACTCTGGACAAACAGAACGGTTCCCGACGACCGTAACGACACTCTGGACAAGCAGAACGGTGCCGAGCAACCGTACGAACACTTGACAAGCAGCACGGTACCCAATAATCGTACCAAAACTCTGGACAATCAATACAGAATCAACAACCGCAACAACACGCTGGACAAGTAACACAGCTTCAACGGCCGTACCAACACTCTGGACAAGTAACACAGCATCAGCAACCGTAGCAACACTCTGGACAAGCAGAACGGTGCCCGACAACCGTAACACAACTCCGGACAATCAACATAGCATAAACAACCACACCAAGGCTCCGGGCAAGTAACACAACATCAATAACCACACCGATACTTTCGGCAAGCAGCATAGCATCAGCGACCGTACCAACACTCAGGTGCAGGTGTCACAGACAGCACCAGCACAGGTACAGGTACAGGTATAACAAACCGCACCAACACCCTGAGCAAATGACGCAGTGTCACAAACCGCACACACACCATATATGGCATAACAGTGCCATACGTCGGAGCACAGTGCAACACAGTGTTGCAGATGGACGACATACACTCCGGACGAGTAAAGCATTGTCAAACATTGCAACATCATTCGGGACCGGTCAGGACAGCGGCGACATGACAGCGGCGGAAGGCCAGCGGCGACAGGACAGCGGTGGCAGGACAGCGGCGGCAGGACAGCGGCGATAGGGCAGCGGCGGCAGGACAGCAGTGGCAGGACAGCAGCGGCAAGGCAGTGGCGACAGGACAGTGGCGACAGGACAGCGGCGACAGGACAGAGGTGGCAGGACAGAGGTGGCAGGAGAGCAGCGGCAAGGCAGTGGCGACAGGACAACGGCGGCAAGACAGCGGCAGTGACCTCGGCCGGACAGCGGTGACCCACCTGGGCAGAACGGCGGTGACGCTGGCTAGTATGCCGACCAGGTACATTGTGGGCGAGCTCATGGCCACCTGCATGATCCAGTAGGAGCCCGCCAGACTCGGGAACGACAGACACACGACGTTGTAGACGAGCGCGAACCCGAAGAACAGCAGCAGCGACAGCACGATGGCCGCCACGTGGATCCACGTCTGCAAACGCAGCCCGGGCGGTCGTAGGTCAGGGCGCCGTCACAGCAGGACCACAACACAGGCAACAGCCTCACCAGCTGGCAACACCCCACGATCAAAACACCCACAATACATACACCGTACGCATGGTAAACGGTTCAGCTTTCGGCACCCTTTGAGGACAGTCTTGGACACACCCGTGCTCAGTGGTTCCCAGACTTAGAACGGTGTGCACGCGGAGGGGCTGTCCTGATCTGTTGGGCCCGGCAAACAGAATACTGTCTCGTTGATACTTGGCCAGGTCGTGGCCTCGGGGCAATGCCACTGCACCTAATGATTCGCTTAAAGCCAGACCATGCCCATGGTTCCATGCGGCGGGCACTGGTCGGTCAGCGTTAAACCCACGGCGAACACTACCCAGCTACTACCATCCCATGGGCAGGAGCCGGCGAGGAAAACTATGACCGAAGTAAGACGACTTCCAGGACCAGGGCGTGACAGCAGCGGATGCATTAGTCGACTGCACTACAGAGGAGGCGCACAGTGAGCGGGCATCGTCCAGGAAGCAGGTACTGTTCAGAGAGCAGGCACCGCTCAGGGAACAGGCACCGTTCAGGGAGCGGGCACCGTTCGGGGAGCGGGCACTGTTCGGGAAGCGGGCACTGTTCGGGAAGCGGGTACCGTTCGGGGAGCGGGCACCGTTCAGGGAGCGGGCACCGTTCAGGGAGCGGGCACCGTTCAGGGAGCGGGCACCGTTCAGGGAGCGGGCACCGTTCAGTGAGCGGGCACCGTTCAGGGAGCGGGCACCGTTCAGGGAGCGGGCACCGTTCGGGGAGCGGGCACCGCTCAGGGTACAGGCACCGTTCAGGGAGCAGGCACCGCTCAGGGAGCGGGCACCGCTCAGGGAACAGGCACCGTTCAGGGAGCGGACACCGTTCAGGGAGCGGACACCGTTCGGGGAGCGGACACCGTTCGGGGAGCGGGCACCGTTCGGGGAGCGGGCACCGTTCAGGGAGCGGGCACTGCTCGGGAAGCGGGCACTGTTCGGGAAGCGGGCGCCGTTCGGGGAGCGGGCACCGTTCGGGGAGCGGGCACCGTTCAGGGAGCGGGCACCGCTCAGGGAACAGGCACCGTTCAGGGAGCGGGCACCGCTCAGGGAACAGGCACCGTTCAGGGAGCGGACACCGTTCAGGGAGCGGACACCGTTCGGGGAGCGGGCACCGTTCGGGGAGCGGACACCGTGTGTGGCAGCACCTGCGGCTGACGTGTGTGGAGCTTCCGCCGCACCAGTGCACACACGGGCAGCTTACCCACGACCGGATCTCTATGGCAGCGTGCAGCAGCATGGTGTTGAGGCAGATGACGGTGATGGTGGTGCCGAACTCCCAGATGTCGACTGACGAGTCGTCGTACGTCTGCCGAGAGAGAGGCAGTGTCGTCAGGATAGCTAACGGTCACTGCCTGGTGAGGCATGGGAAAGGGTCTCTTTTCCCTGTTCTGTCTGGGTACCAAAGGTCTCGGGTTCAACACCCGCACCACTCAGGACATTTCCCAATCTCGCGGCCCACCGGCGAAACAGTGTGAGCGGCGCCATTAGCCGTGATCATGCATACAGTGCGTCGTGAATCACCCAATTCCCTGTTCTGTAGTGATTACATAAACACCATGATAATAAGTTGGTATCCAATCACCAATCATCAGGCTTAATTATTTTCAGTTTCTACCTATCGATTTTCGACGAATTTTATTGACACTACCCACCCATTAAGATTTATATGCTAATTAGTCGGCCTTTGCGTTCACAGACCCGTAACTGCAGCAAACAACCTCTTATATTTTTGCTTTGTTAACAACTAATGCACCCAGATCAGATCATTGCAAAAAATACAATACCGACCATAGAAGGCTAAACAGGTAATTTTCGGAACCTAAAATCTGCACGCACGAGCCATTTTCCTTCATCGGATCGATGTCGATGGCTGCTAATGATATTTATCTGTCACGAATATCGTTGGCCAACTAGCCACTATCTGATTGCGTTGTAGTACTATTTTGGTCATGAAACGCCTCATGGTGGTGCCCAATCAGTGATACTACCCAAACCTGAAGCTAACATCAGACGAAAAGCGTGACGAAAAGACATCGGCGAAGGAAAAGTTGGCAGTGACTAGGCATAAGTTCCAAGATCCCTTCTGAAGATCCAGTCTCCTGAGGAAGGGATGAAGCTTATGCGAGGAATTGCCTTCATCCGGTAACTTTCCGTTTCATAAATTCTTCCGCCCCCGTCTCAATCAACAAATCAGATTGGATCATGCATACACTAAATGTGTTGTACATAAACACTATCGCCAAGATAGACATCTAGTTACTGGGCGACGGACAGGACTACTACAAGCGTTACGAAATCCACCCTATTGAAGCGATAACCCGACTACTAGAGCACAATTTGTGGTGACGTGCCCATCTAAATTACAAATATTCATTTTATTGCTTAGATAGCTCATATATACCACCCAGCAATGCCACATGAAGGTGGTAACAAGTTGTGGGGGAGGGGGGTGGCAAATCATTTTTGTTCAATCCATCTTTATGTAATACTCGTAACGTTCATCATCCAGGCTGACAAAAAGCTCCTCCCCAGAAACGCAGATCCAAATGCAAACCCAGTTTGGTATACGATATCTAACTTGGCCAGCACTTCGCCAAAATAGCATTACTAATGGGAACAAATTAATTTGAGTATCAAAAATACAAACAATGTCACACACATTCAAACGAAATATAAGAACAAAACGTTTTCGTGTTCCTGCCGAATTTTGGTGATCTTTGAAGAACCTTGGGTTCTTTTACGACACATTCAACCGCTAGGTCATATAGCGTCGCCAACCTCTCACGCCGATTGGTCGCGGATGGACTCGGTAATGCTGTCGGTTGTGAAATTCGAACCCACAATCTTGCGATCAAGAGTCCGACGCTCTACCAACTGAGCTACCGCGGCCCCCGAATTTTGGTGATCCAATTTGAAAGGAACAACTATGTGTATCGGTCACAATGGGCTATCAGTCAGTGTCGGATCACTGACCGCTGCCGGGCTACCAGTCAGTGTCGGATCACTGACCACTGCCGGGCTACCAGTCAGTGTCGGATCACTGACCACTGCCGGGCTACCAGTCAGTGTCGGATCACTGACCACTGCCGGGCTACCGGTCAGTGTCGGATCACTGACCACTGCCAAGCTACCAGTCAGTGTCGGATCACTGACCACTGCCGGGGTAACAGTCAGTGTCGGATCACTGACCACTGCCGGGCTACCAGTCAGTGTCGGATCACTGATCACTGCCGGGCTACCAGTCAGTGTCGGATCACTGACCACTGCCGGGCTACCAGTCAGTGTCGGCTCACTGTCCACTGCCGGGGTAACAGTCAGTGTCGGATCACTGACCACTTCCGGGCTACCAGTCAGTGTCGGCTCACTGTCCACTGCCGGGGTAACAGTCAGTGTCGGATCACTGACCACTGCCGGGCTACCAGTCAGTGTCGGATCACTGATCACTGCCGGGCTACCAGTCAGTGTCGGATCACTGACCACTGCCGGGCTACCAGTCAGCGTCGGATCACTGACCACTGCCGGGCTACCAGTCAGTGTCGGATCATTGACCACTGCCGGGCTACCAGTCAGTGTCGGATCACTGACCACTGCCGGGCTACCAGTCAGTGTCGGATCACTGACCACTGCCGGGCTACCAGTCAGTGTCGGATCATTGACCACTGCCGGGCTACCAGTCAGTGTCGGATCACTGACCACTGCCGGGCTACCAGTCAGCGTCGGATCATTGACCACTGCCGGGCTACCAGTCAGTGTCGGCTCACTGTCCACTGCCGGGGTAACAGTCAGTGTCGGATCACTGACCACTGCCGGGCTACCAGTCAGTGTCGGATCACTGATCACTGCTGGGCTACCAGTCAGTGTCGGATCACTGACCACTGCCGGGCTACCGTCAGGAGGGGCGGGAACATCGTCCGTTCGGTTAGTGTCCGACAGAGGCCGTCCCATCGTCCGTCCGGTCCGTATCCGACAGAGGCCGTCCCATCGTCCGTTCGGTTAGTGTCCGACAGAGGCCGTACCATCGTCCGCTCGGTTAGTGTCCGACAGAGGCCGTACCATCGTCCGTTCGGTTAGTGTCCGACAGAGGCCGTACCATCGTCCGTTCGGTTAGTGTCCGACAGAGGCCGTACCATCGTCCGCTCGGTTAGTGTCCGACAGAGGCCGTCCCATCGTCCGCTCGGTTAGTGTCCGACAGAGGCCGTACCATCGTCCGTCCGGTCCGTATCCGACAGAGGCCGTACCATCGTCCGCTCGGTTAGTGTCCGACAGAGGCCGTACCATCGTCCGCTCGGTTAGTGTCCGACAGAGGCCGTACCATCGTCCGCTCGGTCAGTGTCCGACAGAGGCCGTACAATCATTAAGCCACTCAGTGTCCGACAGTGGCCACACACTCGGGACACGGAACACTGGACTCACGTGCACCGCCATGAAGAACACGACCACGCTCTGGTAGAGCGCATCGGCCGTGTTGATCCAGAACGAGTGCGGCCTGTACACCTGCGACAGCCGGCCCTGGTTGTAGAGGTGCGGCTGCGCCATCAGCAGGTCGGCGGCGCAGTTCTGGTCGTAGATACCTGTCGCCGGGTGGGGGCTAGTCAGAGACAATGGTTGTAAGACAGCCGCCGGAGGGCTTAGCCACGACGCATCAGCCAACGTGTCATACTCTCCACTGAGTTGGTTTGGTTTGGATTGTGGCTTTACGACGCGCTCAGCAGCCGAGGCCATACGGCGTCGCCTGCCTCTCACCCTGGCAGGAAGGACGGGCATCGCGGGGAATCGAACCCCGTACTTCTGGCGTGCCCACTGAGTTGGTATGACGTGTGATTAGCAGACGGGCGATTCGCGACGCACTTTATGCACATTCGCGGCTAATGGCATGTGATTAGCAGACGGCATGCAACAGGTGGGACGGTGCGGCTTCGCCCGACTTTGCCAACAACAGTGAAGGGACCGTTAATATTTACTTACCGACTGGATAAAACATTGAACTTAATCACAAGCCCAAGGTAAACTTTAGAAACAACTAGGCTACCAACAGTACTTCAGAACATAATTTCGAAACTTTTCCATTCCATTGATGGGAATGTTACAATTAAAGAGATGCTATCTTCGTTTTATGACGCATCCTGGTTATACGTTCTTGAATTGCTAGTCAGAGCTGCTTCTTTCCAGCTGGTGGTCGCTGTTTTGAAGTAAGTAAGGTACGAATTGTTTAGCTATACTATACTTGAGGCGGTGCTGAAATTCTGCAACATTTTTCCCACCCGTTTGAGGAAAAATCGTGTTATCTCTCTGTCATTTGGGAGAATAAACCATGCTAAGTTCAAGAACACGGGAAGCCGTTCACACCACGCTCACCAATAACTATTCGGTGCGTGTTAATCTCCACTCACCCATGGCGAAGGGCGGCAGCGATGTGAACAGGAGGTTGAAGAGCGCCAGGTACACCTGGTCCACCATCACCGCGCCCGAGAAGCCGCAGTACAGCTGGTACCAGAAGATGACGAACACGAACGTCTGCCCGAGGCGCGTGACACACAGTTACAGTGACGAGTACAGCCCGCGCGGTGCCACACACACACATCCCTTGCTAAACGCCCGCTGTCGATGCCCATGTGGGTTTCTGCGGTCGAAAAATAATTACATCAAACCGAGCGGGTGGGGAAACCCCACCGAACAGGTGTCGCCATTTACCAAGTCGGTCATGTATTGCCATTCACATACACAACCATCAATTCTGCGTATCCGAACTGCTGGCCATTTACAGGAACGTCCGTTACCCACGGACCGGAGTGTACTGCCACGGACACGCAAGGATGACGCAACATTGTGTAACAGATGCATTATGGTGCGAGAAAAGGTGGCATGATGAGCGGACACATGTACACGTGCGATGATACTCTACGACATAAAACGAAAAATACGGAGCGAGTCTACTCTCGTGTATTTACGACAACAGTTCATCTGAGCGACCCAGCGCGGCCAGATTAGTACGCTTTTGAAACATTCATAACGGTTTTTTTATTTCCCTACAACACTTCAAATTGTAGTTCATTTGTTCAGAATTAGACTTGGCCCCTAGTTTTATTTTTTAGCAGTTGTTACCTCAAAATTATCTTTGGAGCGTCCACGTTCTATTTTGTGTTCAGAGAGGAGGCTTAATGGCAGAACTTAGACGGCGTCGGTGGAGCCGGCGCCACGCGACGGCCGTGCGACTGGTCCCCAAGTGCCCTGTCGCGGTACGGCATCGAAGCCCATGCGCGGAGCACAGCGACACCATAGCCCACCGCTTGCCCTCGCTCGTCCAGCGCTTCTGATGGCGCCTTATACTAGTGTAGCAAATAAATAGAGAACTTCCTCATCTAAAAAACTGACCAACTGCTTGCTTCATCGATCTTTGAAAAAAACGACTTGACCGGTGATGCTGGTCTATTTTGAGGTACATTCGCCTGGGCGTTGCATGTTCACTTCCTCGGTCGAAGCGCTCATACACCGAAATAACTAACTAGCGCGTTTTATTCACCCAATTCGAGCCACTGCAATACAGTGGAAGAGACATAGTTGGTGATTTGGCTTAGGGGCGCATCGACTGCTTCGATTATACAGCGCCCAGTGGATGAGACATGAACAGGTGGGCGACAGACGAGTGTAGAGCACAGCAGGGGCAAGCCACGCGGATCACCAAGCTGACTCCACTCCAGTCAGCATCCATCCGGACCCCAGTCCAGTCCAACGCAACGGATCACCAAGCTGACTCCACTCCAGTCAGCATCCATCCGGACCCCAGTCCAGTCCAACGCAACGGATCACCAAGCCGAGTGTGTCACTCACAGCGTTCTTGTAGAGGAAGTAGAGCACCATGCGCGCCAGCCTGTCGTAGCACCAGTGGCCGTGCACCAGCAGCAGCCGCTGCAGGTAGCGGAACTTGGCCAGCGCGAAGTCGGACGCCATCACCGCCTGCATGCCCTCCTGGCCTGAGATGCCCACGCCCACGTCGGCCGTCTGGATCATCGACACGTCGTTGGCGCCGTCGCCTGGCGGACGGACCGGGAGTTACAGGTGTGTCGGCAGTCGTGTACCCAGACAGAAAGAGGTGCCCGCCCCAGTCAGGTCAATTGCGGATTAATGTTTGAATTATAATTGATCATGGCCTACTGCATCAATACTGGTAATTAAAATATCGTAAGCCAGCTTGACAAATTATTTCACTTTTGTTGGCTGTCAAAAAAATACACTTAAACACTTATAATTAACTAAAATATGTTTTTTTTCAGGTAATATAATGCCCATGTTATCCTACATATACGCGAATAATTGGAAGACAGGAGTTTTGGAAAATGAAAACGGAACCTAAAATTGACAGCCACAACCTGAAACATAAAACTTAACTCAACACACCTGTCAAAAAAGAGTCACATACTGGACGGAAGCTTTCTACTGCTTCACTAAAGCTCCCAAGCGAGAATTCATCGGCTGGTACTCTGACTAAGGTTGCCAGGTCCTCAGCCGCCTTTATTGCCACGCTTGAGCAACACATCGCCAGTTTCTTCGCCAAGTCCACTAGAAAGCCTACCGCCAAACCCGCAAACTCCTCGGATTTCGGCTACCTTATTTCGAGGTGATGGAAATTCCAGAACTATATTTAGTCATTCGATTACTTTGCAAGCATTTTACTTCTTGGGTCCTACGAAGGAAAATCGTTCAAATATACGTAACTGATCACGTTCGTTTCCAAGACATACGTATTTTAAGTGCAAACTAGCCAAATTTTAAAGCATTTTTGACATCGCCAGTTTGACCAGATCGCATCACATATCGCCAATGGCATTTTTTTTGTCGCTAAACGAACATAGAAGCTCGCCAGTTTGGCGAAGTTTCAAAGATACTGGCAGCACTGGTTCTGACGAGAACTCAGAGTGCGCCGGACAGCTCGTTTAGTTGCGGACGGTGCACGTCCGCGCCACTTACAGCGCATCTGCTCCAGACTAACAACTGCTCAGAGTAATGACCTGTCCGTCCAGTCAGCTATATACAAAATGGCACCCAGGAAATTGCAGCAGGTACATTATTACTATAAGTGCTGTTTTCGTTTCATACGTATCGAGAAAAACTGTACATGCATCCTGGTCAGTATAACTACAAGTAACACGAAGGAAACCTGGGGAGGGGCAAAAGTGTGGTTCTCCGACCAACATTCCATTTTTCCGTATCCTGCACCCTTGGATCCGTCTTCGTACATATATATAGTGTCGGGGTGTACCGCGACAGTGCTTGGGTGTACCACGACAGTGTCGGGGTGTACAGCGAGTGTCGGAGTGCACCACGACAGTGTCGGAGTGCACCGTGACAGTGTCGGAGTACACCGTGACAGTGTCTGAGTGCACCGTGACAGTGTCGGAGTCAGTGTTGGAAATATGGTCCTTTTTTGGAACTTTTGTCATCCAAAGAATTATACACTCCCAAAAAAAAACCCACTCCTTACATTACATGATATATCGTGAAGAGCCTTGCTTAAACAGCAATCTCAACCAGCTGTCGTAATCCAATGGTATTATTGGATTGTGATGAAGCAGAGGATGCAGCATGCTCCAAGGGCCTATAACATATGGTAATAAGTTGCTGACAATGAAAAACCCTTCTAGTTTTGGTGCTCTTCATCTTGTCTAGCCATGTTATGTCCTTGCCACAGCAACTTGGCAACATCATTGAAGATAATGCACATTTGTTATTTCAGGTGACCATGAGAGCTGCAGCAACATTCCAAGAGGATGCAGAAGTGGAACAGAAAATTAGATGCAAGCAAGACTAGACGAGTGCCAGCTTGCTAGCATGTGCAACAGATGACAGCAGATGCTTAAGGATCACTCTGCAATCTGTATACAACATTAATACCAATGTATTTGTTCCATGAAATGGTGCAGGTGGTATGCAATTGTCTGAAACATGTGAATTAATAAACAGCCATTCCTTCATGTGTACATTGTTCATTTGTGAAAATGCTGGAATCAGTAGTGTTCAGAAGAATGCAAGGCTAGACAGAACTAGAGAACTAGAGAAGTCCCTACACAACTTGCAAATCACAAAAGCAATCACATCCCCAAAATATTTGTGGACATATATTATGATTTGTCATGGCATAGGAATGTTCAGGAAGCTGCAGGGACAAAAAAAAACAAATAATGGAGTTTATTGGGGTATGAGGTGGGGTGCACTTCACAATTTCCTGAAACATTTAGTTAGAGCACAACAATGCTTGTGAGTTACTGTATCCGTGCACTGAAGGGGACCAATCCCTTATTCCTGAAAATATATTGTCTTACAAAAATGAAAGCTTTATTTCCAAAACAAAACAAAGCAAGCTGAAAGGTTCTTCCATCCAAATCCAACACATTAAGAACACACTTATGAAAATACTCTTTCCAGGTTATGGATGTTCATTTATGAAAATTATTGGGGAGGGGGAAATACGTGAAAGGCAATGGGCAGGGTGAAATAGATTGGGGCACACTCCATAGAGTCCCATGTTAAAAGTTGAATTCATTTGAGAAGCAGAGCAAACATTGAGGGTCCCCTGTCCTAGGTTGTGCCACTGCATGCATGGGCACCAACAGAGGGATACAGATGTGCACCACTGCAAAATATAAGGAATCACAATTTTGCTATGGCTACCCATACTTCTCAACATTAAGCTGGTTATGCATACATCATTCTAGCTAGGTAGCTATATTTCTGCTTTGATACTGAAGTTTACACCAACAAGAATAATTAAATTTCAAGGAACCTCAATTGGGCCTCAGTTCCTACGTCGGCCGATACTACACGAGATCAACTAGTAGTATCACTACCTGGTTCCTGAATTATCGGACTATATCCCATCATACGACTCACGAGGCTTATCCCAGCCAATAATTTCAATGGCGAAGATATTGATAATAGATACGTAGGTCGTTCCTACCAAAGTTGGCGATGCCTACAACGAGCCTCTTTCGTCTCTTTCCATCCAGTGGGCAACTCGGTGCATACAAGAAAAATTCCTCGCCAAGTGAAAGAAACCTCTATTCTCGGCTCGCCTAATGAAGGGAAACCACCATTCCCAGACTGGCCAGACCCGAACGGCGCTTCTTGGATTCGATGGATTCGCGGCTCTCCAGCTCCCACTCCGGTCGGAGCTTTTTAAACTACGGCCAAGAAAGGCCATAAATAATGCATTCCTTTCTGTTTCCTTGAAGATTGAGATGTTCTACATAACTTGACACGAACAAAACTGATCGTTTTGCATCCTGGACCAGTCCAGAGCAATAAAACAAAAAAGATATCCGATGGATTTTACGCAGGAAAAAAACCTAAATGGTACCAAAACGTTCTTCAAATCTGGTTACATTTTACAGTCAAATGGACCACCATATAACCAGAAATTTCAGTGTCCTTCCATTTCATGACCTACATTGTTTAAATACACCACAAACTGGTGGCAATAATAGTGTTTATGCCACTCCGACAACTAATTTCTCCCACTCCGGGAAAATGGAAATTTAGCCGTCATGTTCTTATACGCTGCTAAATGCGGGGTGGTTACGAGCCGCTTACTGGTCTTTCGTCAACTCCGGCTGACTGTACGGAGGCTGCTGATTGGCTTAATGGTTTGAACTCAGCCAATGGGATGAAATCTTTGTTGACAAAGGTAAAAGAGCAGCTTGTCTCGATTGCATTATTTTTGTGACAATGTAACACAAGTCGCAGCCAGCCCTGATGAAGGTTAAGGCCAGCCGGCCTTCGGCCAGCCCAAGGCCTATCGAGTCAGCCAAGGCAACAGCCAAGGTACGAAGCCGGGGAGGAGGCCATTGTTATTTTCCTGTTTTCGTTCTCCTCAGGTGTGCGCCTCGGGGAAAAGAGGAGGTGCTGTGGGAATAGTAACTGGTAGGTGCTGCATTATTATCTTCTGTGACTCCTATTGTCTGGCATACCCCTTGTAGGAATTCTTTTTTTCTGCCGATTCTATTGCGGCGAATATGGCTAATTGCTATTAATGCTGGCTTTCGATGGGTAACAGTTGGAGCATGCTAATCACAGGTGTAAATTTGTACACTTTTGTTGTTGTTGCCAATGCGACATAATGATTTCCCAAATTTAACATAATGCCTATGGTGGTGCATGGAATGAATGGATTCAAATTTCCTATTGGAAACATTTTTTTGCAGTCCTGATACATTATTTTTTTTAAATCCAACCATGCCATGGGCATTCTTCATCAGCACAGGGTTGAGGACCAATCATTTTCCATAAGGGATATTGAGGTTTTGTGGTTCCTGATGTGAAAGGCATAATTCTTGTTCATCATCACTTTGTTTCTATTTGTAAATTTGCAGTTTAGGGTAATTTTGGGTTATTTAGATTCCTTTTTCCAATGCCATGTTTAAAAATGTGGTTTACATGGTGTGACCACTCACTTCCACTTTAAATACATACTTTCCAGTTGGCAGGCAAAACAACACCAATAAATGGGCTTGGAGTTGGATAATATAGTGTAAAAATTAATTTGGGAAATAAAAAATGTGGCATAATCTACCCTAACCTAGCCTAACCTTCAATGCAAAAAGAACAATTCTCTTGAAAAAGGAAAAATTGCAATCAGTATTTTTCTTTAAAAAAATGCAAAATAAAGAACATAACCTGACATAACCTAACCTTGCCTGGTTCATTGTTGAAAAACAAATTCTTGAAATATAAAAATGCATTGGATATGAAAACTTGTCCGACTTAAGAGTAGAGCCCAACTTATCATAACATAACCAAGCCTAACCAATTTGTTTGCTTCATGGAGGTAAACTGTGCAAGACATGTCCTGTGGATACTCTAAGCTTGAACAATATATTTCATCATAGCAATATACCTACATACCTGAAGTTGAAATATATTCAAACTCGCATGGAAAATCAATCACGATTAAATGCATCATTTCTTGCCAATGACAGTATATTTAACACTTTTCCAGCACCACAACACATATGACTGCTATGTGAAGTTTGTATTCTCAGTGAATACTATTTTTATGTGATCCAGCATCAGGTGGCATACTTAGGCTGTGTGGGATGAAACACCTGTAATGTATGCTTCTTGAATGGAAAAACAAGACTTTATTTCTTTGTCTCAGTAATTTGTATTCACCCCATGGTTACCAGGCATTATGCACTCCGTAATTGCATGAACTCAAGGATTATACACTCCGAATCCAAGAACGAGAAGTGAAAATCCAACACTGGTCGGAGTGCACCGTGACAGTGTCGGAGTGCACCGTGACAGTGTCGGGGTGTACCGTGACAGTGTCGGGGTGTACCGCGACAGTGATTGGGTGTACCACGACAGTGTCGGGGTGTACAGCGAGTGTCGGAGTGCACCGTGACAGTGTCTGAGTGCACCGTGACAGTGTCGGGGTGTACCGTGACAGTGTCGGGGTGTACCGTGGCAATGGGAAGAGAAAAAAACGGCACCAACCGACAGCTAGTGTGAGTGCTCCCAGCTGGTCCTTGACGATGCGCACGATGTAGGCCTTCTGTAGCGGCGTAGTTCGGCAACAGAGCACCGCCGAACAGAAGCCGGTCAGCCGCAGGAACGGCAGCTGAAGCTGAGAGCGCGCGTCCAGAAAATACCTGCCGTCACGTCACGTCACGTCACGTTACCTCAACCAATCACACATCACGTCCGGGAACACGTCACGTAACCTCAACCAATCACACATCACGTCCGGGAACACGTCACGTCACCTCAACCAATCACACATCACGTCCGGGAACACGTCACCTCAACCAATCACACATCACGTCCGTGAACACGTCACGTCACCTCAACCAATCACACATCACGTCCGTGAACACGTTACGTCACCTCAACCAATCACACATCACGTCCGGGAACACGTCACGTCACCTCAACCAATCACACATCACGTCCGGGAACACGTCACGTTATCTCACACCACGTACGGGAGCATGTCACGTCATCTCACACCACGTACGGGAACATGTCACGTCACGTCATCTCACACCACGTACGGGAACAAGTCACGTCATCTCCACCACGTACGGCAACATTTCACGTCATCTCACACAAGGCACGGGAACATGTCACGTCACGTCATCTCACACCATATCCGGGAACACATCACATCACATCCGAGGATACGGCACACACACAATCTGAGGGGGCTGACCCACACTCAATGGTACCTCGATGTTCCCAACTACCCCAGTCTCTCTCACTGTTACGGAGGCCAGGCTCCCTCAAAATCACATAGGTCAAGCTGTCCGCTGTCCCAGAGGCCAGGCTCTCTCAAAATCACAGAAGCCAGACTGTCAGCTATCACAGAGGCCAGACTGTCCGCTATCTCAGAAGCCAGACTGTCCGCTATCCCAGAGGACAGACTGCCTGCCGTCCCAGAGAGCAGTCTGTCAGCTGCCCCAGAGACCAGACTGTCCGCTACCCAGAGGACAGACTGCCTGCCGTCCCAGAGAGCAGTCTGTCAGCTATCGCGGAGACCAGTCTGCCCGCTGTCCCAGAGGCCAGACCGCTTCACGTCCACAGAGGCGACCCCACCGCTGTCCCGGGAGATGACTGGGGTCAGTCGCCCCTCTCCACGGGACGTACGTGAGCGTCTTGCCGTCGACGACGAGCGCCTTCTTGCCGCTGCGCTCCACCGTGCTGGCCGTGTCGGCCGACCAGAGGCTGGCGGGCGTCGGCGGCCGCAGTCGCCAGCCCGCCTCACTCTGCTCCCGCCCCATCTGCTCCAGGTAGAAGTTGACGGTCTGCTCGGCCGCGTTCTTGCTCCTGCGCGTCACCAGGCGTCCGGTCAGCGCGGGCTGGGCGGTGGTGAGCACAGACGGCCCGCATCAGGTCGTGCAGAGATTGTGTCACACACTACGCTGAGCGCCGGTACGACGGCCATCACGCTCGGGGTTCGACTGAGATTTTAGATTTCTGGATTTGGAGAGGACAAGCTTTGGGTTGCCCAATTCGGAGCTGATAAGTGTCTTTCCTTTATGCCTTCACAAATTCCTTTTTGTACTTCCAAGTGAGTTTCGAACATTTTATCACAACAATGAGCTTGCAGTCACTGCCAGGCAGCAGCAGCAAGACAAAGGAGAGGATAACTTTTCGGACAGGATAATGCTTTGGAGGACACAAATCGAGGACCAGGTTGTTTTTTCGGCTCTGATTCGACTTGCCATGCGACTGTCGCCGCAAGACAAACCACACCCACTTCCCACCGGATGAAGGATGGAACCATCCCCTTGTGGATCACACCAATGAAATCCGTAGCGAGCTCACCAGCTCGTGGCCATTTGGTACCCATATCGTTCAGTCTCGAGATCTCATTCATCTCAAGGGTAATCACACGTTCTGCCTCCCTCTTCACTTCACTCGTAAGCTCACAGACCAGCAGGCTTCACTCATCGAGTTGGCACTGACGTCATAGCCGACTGACCTGGCGTTGATCTTGATGACCTCCATGTCCTGACTGAAGAGCCGGCAGGAGTAGGCGATGTTGATGGCCGTCTCCTGTTTGTCGCCCGTCAGCACCCAAACGACGATCCCAGCATCTCGCAACGCCGACAACGTCTCTGGCACCCCCTCTTGTAGCCGGTCCTCCACCCCCGTACAGCCTGCGGTAGAGGTCAGAGGTGAGCACCCCTCCTGTAGCCGTTCCTCCACTCCTGTACAGCTTGTGATAGACGCAACGGACGTATGACCCTACCAAAGCTAACAGCACGTAATTCAAACACATCATCCAAAAGAACGTTACAATACGGCTACAGTTGCTATACAATGCCGAAACCGAACAAATCGGAGAAGTTTGAATGCCTCATCACCCTTGGTATTCAACAGTTACCGTCACCGCCACTCCTGCCGACAGCAGGTGTCCCGGAGGAAGCCCAGCTCTACCTTCAAGTGCTTAGCCAAATCGACGTCGAAACCCCGATAGCCAAATCGACGTCGAAACCCCGATAGGGTGGGCTTCGGTAACTCAATGGCTAAGGTGAGCGTCTGGTATGCCAGAGGTACGGGGTTCGATTCCCTGCGGCGCCCGCCCTTCCCGCCAGGGTGAAGAAGAAGAACCTTGGGTTCTTTTACGACGTATTCAACCGCCAGGTCATATAGCGTCGCCAACCTCTCACGCCGATTGATCGCGGGTGGACTCGGTAATGCTGTCGGTTGTGAGATTCGAACCCACAATCTTGTGATCAAGAGTCCGACGCTCTACCAACTGAGCTACCGCTGACCCCCCGCCAGGGCGAGAGGCAGGCGACGCCACAAGGGCTCAGCTGCTGAGTGTGTCGTAAAGTCACAACCACCACCACCACCGATAGGGTAAACACTATGAGAATATAATTCAAGTGGGCAATTATATTAAACAGCGGAGAATATATTCAGAATTTTTGTGGTATAGCTATATTGGACATATGGACAACGGTCTAGAAGTAACGGACATTATAATGGACGAACATCATCGGCTAATGGCGTGCTACCGTTCGCTTGCGTTGAAGCGAGGGCCTTCCGGGTACTCAACCGGAGTAGTAATAATCAAGAAGAAGACCCTTGTGCTATTTAACGACGCATCCAACAACTAGATCAATGGCGTCGCCAACCACTCACGCGATGGATTGCCGGTGGACTCGGTAACCCCACCGGTTGCGGAATCCGAACCCACGATCTTATGATCACGAGCCCAACGCTCTCCCGACAAAGCTACCGCGGCCGTTGCTCGTGAATTAGCATCGTCTTATGACGCTGGACCCGGTTGCGTCTACCTGAACAACAAACATATCCTTATTCTGGTTGGCACACCAGGTCGAAGGTGGATCACGCCGCACCACGGTGTGATCCACCTTATGTACCGTCGGACGGTACAGGCGTTTGGGTGGGTCACGCCATCACGGAATGGGTTGGGGTTGGGGTTGGGGGGGGGATCACACGGGCACCACCACAGCGTGACATACACGGACAACTCTCTTGGTATAAGCTGCCATGCACACATGTTCCCACCCCCACCCCCGTCTCTGGAGTTATATGCGGTTATTGGTTTGGTATTGGTTGTGGGCGAGTGTTGGTGTTTTGTGGCAGCACTGCTGAGTGCTTCTGCCAGTCCGTACCGAGCAGTTCCAGGTGGTCTTCCATGGCAGAGTACGAGGCCTGAAGCTTCCTCTCGCGACCCTGCAGACACATCTCCGCCTCCAAATGGGGCGTCAGCCAATGTTGGTACTCCTCTTCCGACAGACACTGCACCAGGAGAGTACACACGTCACACACTGCACCACACCACTCAGGGTGTAGTGTGCGGCACCACCCCGCCCACTACACCCGGGCAGCACCACCCCGCCCACTACACCCGGGCAGCACCACCCCGCCCACAACACCCGGGAGGCACCACCCCGCCCATTACACTAAAAATTGCGCCGCAGCTCCGAACATAGCCACTAAGTTCGTGCCTTTGCAAACGTCGCCGGCAACATATGCCACGAGCCATTAGTCATGGCCAGCATTCGCACAAAGTGTGGGCAAATACGGCTCCGTTAGATATTGCTTGTGTGCATGCATTTGCGAAGCGGGCTCCAAGGCGCCGTGCGCGACAGAAGTGCAGTGGCAACGACCACAGCGTATACAAAGTCAATATGTAACAAGTAAATGCAGGCATATCATCTTCAAAGGGAACGTCCAACCTTCGCACTTTAAAGGGAAAGAACCTTGGGTTCATTGACGATGGATTGAACTTTCAATATTATTCGGGTTATATGGTGATAAGGTGTTGGGATGGAGGCAAGGTCAAAGAAATGTGGTTCAGCAATACTTATTCATAGCAATGCTCAGAAAAAAGTACAAGAGCATATTACATCTTGCTGTACTTTGTACTTGACATGGGCCATAGAGGAGCCGTCATGCTGTACTGATGCTCACCACTGTTACTTTGAATTGCTCACCGTTTATGTGCACGAACGTGGCGCGGTTGTGACGTCACACAGCGGATGGGAATATCGACCGGCAGAGCGGGTGGAAAGGTAGACAAACCAGCGATTCTGAAGGCTGTCCCCTACAGATCTAGGAACGATAGAAGGATCAGTGACGTTCAAGACCCACTACATGCCTAAGAACGATCTGCATCCAGTCTATCGAGTATATACAGGTGAAACGCCACTACCTCACCAAGGCTATAGAACACCAGGTAGAACGCTCCGCTTCCCAAAAAGGGAGACGCTTGAGAGGACCATCAATTCTATAAACTTGAGCCGACCAATCAGCGTTTGACGACCTCCGCCGATCGTGGCAATAGTAAAGGCTGTGGGGAAAATTTGTGGAAGCTATTATTCATGTTATTCCATTTTTTCGTGCTAATTTTCTACAAAGACATTCTTGCTACTTTAATCTTGATATTTAATACTACTTTATCACAATGTCACTGCTGACAGGGAAACAAATTTGGTATTTGTGTGAATGTCACCGGTTTCGCCGCACTAAAGACAAAATGTGTGTTTACCATTGTCACGACCGACGGAGGTCGTCAAACGCTGATTGGTCGGCTCAAGCGTCTCGCTTTTTTATTGGACTACAATGCTGGAGCGCACCACCCTGTACCTCACAATAAACAGGAAGCGTTGCCATGGAAACCCAACAGAGCTGAAATAACTCCTTATTGACGAAGTGTTCTCCCAATAACCTATACCGTAAATAAAAAAAATTCGAAAAAAAGAAGTCAGTGGCAACTCGCCGACCGACAACTGATCAGTCTGTTGAATTGTGGACACCACCAACCACACCAGCCGTACCGATCCAAACAAAGTTGGGAGCCGTTCGCGGCGCAGGTGACCCGGACTGAAAAGTAGCTGTTAATGTATTTAGAGATGCTCGTGTCTCAGACACTTCGCTGGTGCAATATATTGACGGCTGAGAGGTGTTCTCTTGAAGCCAAAGCGGGGAAAAGTGGAGCCGATATGAATCAAGTGGGTCGAAGGGATTGCAAGTTAACTTCACATTACATTTATTAAGGCTGTGATAAACGCATGGACTTGGTTTAGGGAAATAAGTACTTTAACGTCCTACACAATTTCTATGTTGAAACATGTCTGACAAGCAGATATAACTTGGTATTTTGGGATTCAAAGCCTTTTCAGCCAAATGGTTGCTATTTGCACGGATTTCATGGTTTGGCGTATTGTTCCTGGCAAACAGCTCAACATTTTCGAGACGTTCAACGTTCGGGCACGCGCCACCGTCAGGCCGCTCGGTGGCCCGGCGACAGTCAGCCACCTCCAGTTGGACACACAGTTCAGGCCCGCGCCACCGTCAGGCCGCTCGGTGGCCCGGCGACAGCCAGCCACCTCCCATCACACACAGTTCGGACTACCTTCGCTCGGTGGCTACCTTTTTGGCGAGCACGAGCACACGCAGGCCGCGTCGCGACGACACGTTCAGCTGCTGCTGGGTGCGGTACAGTATCTCCTGACACTGGAAGTCGGTGGTGGTCCGCACCACCGGCAGCATCGCAGAGTCGGCCCCCTAGCGGTCACGTCACAGGTCACATCACGTCAGAGGCTATATCACTGAGCACAGGGTATATCACAGGCTATATCACAGACGCTATATTATTGAATTCTTGCTTCCCACATATTTTAAGTGTTCATATGGTGTAGTTGCTATCTATTTGCAACCGTAACTTGCAATGGTAGACACTTAGGCATTTGTTGAAAATACACGCAGAAAATGCACGGAGGTCTGGTAATACGATCGAAAGTTGACTCAATGCTGCAGCGAAACACCCGATGACAGTTTTTGCTACTCAATGCCGGTTTAGACCGGCTTAAACCGGTAGATGGCAGAAAGTAGTCCTCACCGATGGTGTGTCAACCATACCCAGAGGCCATGGGTATCCAGATACTATACCAGAGGTCATCGCAAAGGTTATGCCATCCCAACAGGTCACATAATCCCCCCAAGAGGGCAAACAATCCCCCAAGAAAGGGGATTGTAAGGGGATTGTTTGCTTCGGGGGATTGTATTCCTCTTCGGGGAATACAATTCCCGAAGAGGTCGTACCATCCCCCAAGAGGTCATACAATCCCCAAAGAAGTTATACAATCCCCAAAGAGGTCGTACCATCCCTCAAGGATTCATACAATCCCCCAAGAGGTGGTACCATCCCCCGAGAAGTCATACAATTCCCCCAAGAGGTGGTACCATCCACCGAGAAGTCATACAATCCCCCAGAGGTCATACAAGAACCCAGGAAAAAGTCTTTGGATCGTGTCACTTCAGAGACCATGTCCTTCCAGTGGTCAAATTCACCACTGGAGGCTACTCCGGAGATCAATTAACCAGCAGCTATTTCACCACCAGCACTAATCGGGAACGTGTCCATGACACCATCACTGATCAACTCGTTAAATGCTGCTCGAGCTCTTTCACGACGCATCCGAATGCTGGGTCATATAACAATCTCTTACGCCAGCCGGTCGCGGGTGGACCCGGTAATCACGCCGGTTGGGGGATTCGAACACACGATCTTACGACCAAGAGTGATTTTGAGAGAGCAGAAACGGTATATGCGAAGCGCTGCTTATGGACGCGACATTATTTCCAGTACACGGAAGCAGCACAATCTGCGCGCATTGCCTCCAAAGAAAAGAAAGCATTACCTTAGCAGATCGCACGCTAGCATTCCTCGTCTGTCGCAATACCTTTGTGTAGACGACAATTTGGCTAGTAGGAACATGGCGCAGTATCACAGACATCCGCTTCCGGTCCGCGTCAAAGGGCAGCACGTGCAGGATCTGATACTCCACCAGTCCTTCAGCTGTGGAGATGCAGGCACAACGCAGGGGTCATGCGGGATTCACACGACTGGCCGGTTACGATATCGAGCACTACAGGGGGCACAGCCAAGCCATGACCCCTCTCCTTGGTCACGGTGGTGGGCGTGGTTCCCGCCGTGACCCGACCGTCGTCACGCCGGTTGGCGGGGGCGGCCGGCGTGACGTGACCACAGTCCGATCACGGCAATAGGCACCATGCCGACGGAGCCACACATCAGGTGCGGTATTCTGCACGGGATTACTGCCGTGGTCGTCACCCAGCAACGGGAGGTATTGAGAGAGAGGGTGAGAGAGAGAGAGAGGGGAGAGGCGAGAGAGAGGTGTGTGAGAGAGAGAGAGAGAGGTGTGTGAGAGAGAGAGAGAGGTGTGTGAGAGAGAGAGAGAGAGGGAGAGAGGGGAGAGGTGAGAGAGATGAGAGGTGAGGGGAGAGGAGAGGAGAGGAGAGAGAGATAGAGAGATATAGAGATAGAGAGAAAGAGAGAAAGAGAGAAGAGAGAGAGAAAGAGAGAGAAAGAGAGAGAAAGAGAGAGATAAAGAGAGAGAGAGAGTGAGTGAGAGTGAGAGAGAGTGAGAGAGAGAGAGACACAGAGAGAGAGAGACAGAGAGAGACAGAGAGAAAAGAGAGACGCGGCTCGGTGAGTCACTTAACGTGCACGCGCTAACAATGCGCCCGGTGAGCCAGGAAAAAAAACAGGGCGGCAGATCACTGCAGCAGAAGTACTATAGAAGAATTGGCGCTATCAGGCGGCATTTCACGCACAAGCCGAGCCCTGACAGTGACTCAGGGGTGGTAGAAACTGACTAAATAGGCTTGGCCACGACAGTTGTTAAAAGCAGCTGGCAGTCGCTAAAAACATCACTACGGTTATGAACTGCCCAAAATTCCATGCTGAGGTTCAGAAAACTATTTCCTGGAAGAGTACACCATTTTAATGGGCTGTGTGTATCTTTATATCTGTTTACCCATATCTGTCTGCATCTGCAGTCACTACATCGTGGTGACTAAGACCAGTGGAGTGTTCTAGTCTTCCGAAAATTTCAGGTGGTATTTTTGCATGGCATGTTGGTATTTGGCGGTGTATTCCCATGCATCCCCATATGCACTAATTTTACATTTATAAAAGCTAGGTGGTGCTCAGGCACTCATATGTGGTGCAGCATCTGTCAACACCAAACCTCCACACATGTCTCGACGGCTCATTTACCGGCCGCATGGTTCTTCACTCCCCAAACGTATAGCCACCAAACCTGCACCGAAGCTGTTTCCAGCTTGAGCTGGCCGGACAAGGGGTTAAACGGGGTGTCTGACACACTAGAAGGGTTTCTGGCACGCCAGGATGGTTCCTGGCACACCAGGAGGGTGCCTGGCACACAAGAAGGGTGCCGAGTAACCCATCGATAACCAAGGGGGAGCAGACAAGGTGGCTCCTGTTAAGCTGTCCTCAATTAGCGCTCCTTTGGAAGTACTTTCCCAAAAACAAACAATAGCCAAATAACACTTAACTGGTAGAATGAAGAAGCATCTGTTCCAAAAGTACGCTATTGCGACCAAAACTAGACAGGCAAGCGTTGGGTTCAAAGCTAGGGACCGATCGGGGTAGGGGAGGACCGGGGTTCCTTTGCGATGCATTCACTTAACTCAGCTAAGGTCACGTACCTCAACTAAGGTTGCTTAACTCAGCTAAGGTCACTTACCTCAGCTAAGGCCACTTAACGCAGCTAAGGCCACTTAACGCAGCTAATGCCACTTAACGCAGTTAAGGTCATTTAACGCAGCTAAGGTCACTTAACGTCAGCTAAGGTCACTTAACGTCAGTTAAGGTCACTTAACGTCAGCTAAGGTCACTTAACGTCAGCTAAGGTCACTTAACGTCAGCTAAGGTCACTTAACGTCAGCTAAGGTCACTTAACGTCAGTTAAGGTCACCTAACGTCATCTAAGGTCACTTAACGTCAGTTAAGGTCACTTACCGTCTACTAAGGTCACTTAACGTCAGCTAAGGTCACTTAACGTCAGCTAAGGTCACTTAACGTCAGCTAAGGTCACCTAACGTCATCTAAGGTCACTTAACGTCAGTTAAGGTCACTTAACGTCAGCTAAGGTCACTTAACGTCAGCAATCTGTCCAACTGACTGACCACAAACGCTCTCGAAAAAAAACTGACGATTGGCAAGGACATCACAGAAGTTGATGGGTTGGCGGTCAGCAGAACGTCAGAATAGTGTGGATGTACTCATCGGCGCATAAGGGCAAACACGGTCTTCGTTACGAACTTCAGGAAGACGAACCGGCGAACACAAGAGCGAGGAATCTGCATCCGCCATCAGCAGACGGGAATAGTGATAGGCATGCTAATGTAATGCCCTGTGGGTAGATTAACACTGGCCTCGGATCGACCGCCACAACCTTCCCGGGAATACCCTGCATTAGCTTCACAGCGCCCAATCAATGACCTTCACCAGCGAAGGCATATATAAAGGCATATAGAGGCAATAAATAAAGGCATATAGAGGCACTTGAGTAATAAAGTATAATCCTTAACGTTACTATTGATGTCAACTCAGCACCTCCTGGTATATTGAAGGCAAGGTGTCTGCGCCGTGCACATGCCGACATAGACGCATACGTATATGCTTGTGCATTAAACACGTAGGTGCTCGGCACCGGTCATGTTGGGGTCACCGGCAGCAGCAGCACGCCGAGGTGAACAGCGGTCACCGAGCTGGAGGCCGGCGGCTGTGGCAGCCTCACAGAGCAGATCACGGGCCTGGAGACACCGTGGCCAGTCGCCGAGACGATCCACCCGGCCAGCGACCGACTCGTCACTCTCACCGACAGCCGGGACCGAACTCGGTCGACACAGACAGAACACAACGGACATCGCCGTTCCTTGGTACCGAGGTGAGACGACCTGACCACCGAGCCATCTACCCGAATATGCCGGGGTTCGAGCGCATCTGACGTGGTATACATACACACACGCATCATGAGTGTTCGATTAATCAGTTGGCTTGGGTGGGGGAGGGGGGGGGGGGGGCACCGACGCTGACACCACTGGGCGTGCCCGACAGGCCGACAGCTGAGCCGACACTGACCGGGCAGCGAGAGCACCATGTGAGTGGCCGTGCGTCGCAGCAGCTTCACGTTGTACTTGTAGGCGGCCTCGACCAGCGCCATCTCGTCGGGACTCTCCGCCTCGAAGATGGGCCGCAGCTCGCGCGGCGTGGGCGTCATCGAGCGCGCCGCCTTCCGCGGCATGCTGAGCGGCAGCGTCAGCCAGTCCGTCTTGCCGATGGCCAGCTTCCCTGCGGACACCGCGACCGTCAGCACCGGCCACACCAGGCCACAGAACGCCAACGGCACCCGCCCGTCACCACCCACACCAGGCCACAGAACACTAACGGCACCCGCCCGTCACCACCCACACCGGGCCACAGAACACTAACGGCACCCGCCCGTCACCATCCACACCGGGCCACAGAACACTAACGGCACCCGCACGTCACCACCCACACCAGGCCACAGAACACTAACGGCATCCGCACGTCACCACCCACACCGGGCCACAGAACGCTAACGGCATCCGCCCGTCACCATCCACACCAGGCCACAGAACACTAACGGCACCCGCCCGTCACCACCCACACCAGGCCACAGAACGCTAACGGCATCCGCCCGTCACCATCCACACCAGGCCACAGAACACTAACGGCACCCGCACGTCACCACCCACACCAGGCCACAGAACACTAACGGCATCCGCACGTCACCACCCACACCAGGCCACAGAACACTAACGGCACCCGCCCGTCACCACCCACACCGAGATACAGGACACTAACGGCATCCGCCCGTCACCACCCACACCGGGCCACAGAACACTAACGGCACCCGCCCGTCACCACCCACACCGAGATACAGGACACTAACGGCACCCGCCCGTCACCACCCACACCGGGCCACAGAACGCTAACGGCATCCGCCCGTCACCACCCACACCGAGATACAGGACACTAACGGCACCCGCCCGTCACCATTCACACCAGGCCACAGAACGCTAACGGCATCCGCCCGTCACCATCCACACCGAGATACAGGACACTAACGGCACCCGCCCGTCACCACCCACACCGGGCCACAGAACGCTAACGGCATCCGCCCGTCACCACCCACACCAGGCCACAGAACACTAACGGCACCCGCCCGTCACCACCCACACCGAGATACAGGACACTAACGGCACCCGCCCGTCACCACCCACATCGGGCCACAGAACGCTAACGGCATCCGCCCGTCACCACCCACACCGAGATACAGGACACTAACGGCAACCGCCCGTCACCACCCACATCGGGCCACAGAACACTAACGGCACCCGCCCGTCACCACCCACACCGAGATACAGGACACTAACGGCACCCGCCCGTCACCACCCACACCGGGCCACAGAACGCTAACGGCATCCGCCCGTCACCACCCACACCAGGCCACAGAACACTAACGGCATCCGCCCGTCACCACCCACATCGGGCCACAGAACGCTAACGGCATCCGCCCGTCACCACCCACACCGGGCCACAGAACGCTAACGGCATCCGCCCGTCACCACCCACATCGGGCCACAGCGCATAAACGGCATCCGCCCGTCACCACCCACACCGGGCCACAGAACGCTAACGGCATCCGCCCGTCACCACCCACACCGGGCCACAGAACGCTAACGGCATCCGCACGTCACCACCCACATCGGGCCACAGAACGCTAACGGCATCCGCCCGTCACCACCCACATCGGGCCACAGAACACTAACGGCACCCGCCCGTCACCACCCACACCGGGCCACAGAACGCTAACGGCACCCGCACGTCACCACCCACATCGGGCCACAGAACGCTAACGGCATCCGCCCGTCACCACCCACACCGGGCCACAGAACACTAACGGCACCCGCCCGTCACCACCCACACCGGGCCACAGAACACTAACGGCATCCGCCCGTCACCACCCACACCAGGCCACAGAACACTAACGGCACCCGCCCGTCACCACCCACACCGGGCCACAGAACACTAACGGCACCCGCACGTCACCACCCACATCGGGCCACAGAACGCTAACGGCATCCGCCATCAGTAGCACGCCGGGCTATTGCCCCTTCCCGATGGCCATCTTCCCTGTGGACACCGCGGCCATCACCATCCATACCGGACCACAGCGCACTAACGGCATCCACCATCAATTAGTACGCCGGGCTACTGCGCCCGCCAGTGCTGCGTGACCGCCAGCACCGGAAGGTGGAGTACTTTGGTGGCACAGATGGCGTGACTGCCGGCGATGGGATGCCGAGTATTGCGTCGCGTAAGCTAATGGCCGGCTAAGCTTACCAACGGATTTGCGTCGTGCGGCGGAGCTCGTCGCTGGACATGCGAGGTGGCACGAAGCTTCCACAACTGCCGAACGCTGCACGCGTCGGCGACAAGTGTGTTGCGTATTTTTAGAAGCGTCAGCACATCGAGCGCCGTCGCAACACAACTGTTCAAGGCAGACGCACGCATGCAACGAAAACGATCAAACATACGGACGTCTACGCAATCCATGCGATCACACATATACAGATACATATACAGACACAGCCCCACCCACACACATCACATCGGCTCGACTGGGGTCTGTGTGGCGGTCCGTCAGACGTCAGAACGCCACGTCTGCGGCGCGGCAACTCACGTCGCCATTTCTTCGGCGTGCGCACGAAGTCGGGCGCGTCGCCGGCGTCCAGCACGCTGTCCTCGGGCGTGGTGGCCAGCAGTGGACTCGGCTGGCACGCCAGCTCGGGCGACTCCTCCAGCAGGGTGGTGCCCGACGCCGACAGCTGAGGGCACGCGTCACGTCACGTCACGTTTCGCCACTTCAATGGCCTAAACACCAGTCGACCACGAGACAGGCGGAACCAGCATCAGAGCGCACTCAACCGTCGGGAACAACAGAAGCTAATCAAGCTACGATTGGTCTAACTAATAAAGTAAATAAGCTATCGTAGTGGTCAGCGACCAATAACATGCTTCTGCCCAGCTGCTTGGTGTAGCCGATATGGATTCCGGTCAATCTTTCCTTGGAGGCGCGCAGGGCGACAGGGCGCCAGCTGCAGCTGCTCACATATGTACGCCCACCAGCTGCACGTGGACTCCCCTACATGGACTGCGTGTGAACTCGTCCGTAGCGACGGTCAGTTTTGTTAGCGTAACAACACGCCTGCAGCCACAGCCAACCGCGAGTGATTGGGCGCCACTGCCGGGCATCGATCACACTGGAAAGTGAAGGCTAATCAGATGGGAATTCATTTACTCCGAAGTCGTTGAACGGTAATTTGTCAGGCCACCACGTAGCGACTGACGGCTGTAGGGACTGGGCCGAGGTACTGAGTGACCTTCCGCCATTGGCGCAGACGGACCAGCACGCACGGTGTACGCCACGTTAACGCACCATGCTCCACAACGTGAACGGTGGCATTAGAGGACTTTGAGGGCATGCTGGTGACCGACACTACTTTGCACAACATTCACAACATTAAGAATCGGTATGTGTAATTGCAACAGCCTTGGCGAATATATTCCCGCACACACATGTACTCGAAGTGGCCGTTCCCGCATTGGCTGCCGTTCCTGTAGCACCATGACGAGTGTACGTCCACTCCGGTTCGAAAGGCAATGCCCGCGGGGTACATTGGCTGCTGTTTCTCCCACACCATGACAAGTGTGCGCTCACCACGGTTCGAAAACTAACGTCCGGGGGGTACATAACGTACAAATGGAAAGCAAGTGGCAAATCTGCGAACGGCCCATGCGCAGCCACAAGATCGAGTTATCCGCCGCAAATAACATCACCCAGCAACAGCCTGGAGCCTCAGCACGATGACGTAGGCGTTGCTCCACGAATCAGAAAGCACGTCAGTGAGTGAATGCAAGGGAAGTCGAACAAGCGCAGCAGCAGTTCACTGAAGCGGCCTTCAGCTGGAACACCTGCCGTGGCGACCCGGTGTTGTCACACGTGTTCCACTCGCTTACGCATGCAAACAAGTGGAACGTGTGCGTAGCAAGCAAGTGGAATACATGCATTGGCTTCTCCGAATTCGTAAGACGGGAAGAAGACTTAACACGCACAGGTGGGTGGATGGCAATTACGACCTTCCGTACAGTCGCAGATGGACCGGCACACACGGTGTACGGTCACTTTTATGCCCTTCAGTCCAGTCACAGATGGCTCACGCGTGAAGTGTGGTGGCGGTTTGTGCTTCACCTACGGGTGACTCCGAACGCCCAACGACTTCTAAGTGAAACACCCAGAAACATATGAACTTGAATGGCTGGACAATAACGTTGCTCCATAGCCAATGACTACAGCCAGGCGAACTATATCAAAAAGGATTTCGCCAAAAGGCGGCCCAATCCAACACACGCTATGCTGTAAATCAAATGCATTGCAGGTATAATAGTATTTCCTCACGCAACAGTTCCCTGAATCACTGCCAACACTACCCCGACTTCAGCACATTGTCTTACGCAAAAAAGAAACCCTAAAAAATGAGGAAGAAACATGCAAATACATCTCAAATAACTGGAGTAGCAACGGCATGCAATAGAACCTATCGTCAGACGGCTTGGTGTTGAATTGTACTCAACCACATCCTACTAACTAGAGAATACAAATGACGGTACCCACAAACCTGGTGCCTTCAGTACAATTATTGGGTTATTTTACGACGCATTCAACTGCTAGGTGATATAGCGTGGCCAGCCTCTCACGCCGATTGATCGAGGGTGGACTCGGTAATCCCGCCGGCAGCGGGATGCGAACCCACGCTCTTGCGACCAAGAGTCCGACACCTCACCGACTGAGCCACCGCGGCCCCTTCAGTACCTTTCAAGACCAGTTGCAACACACCAACCAGACCAGGCACCCGTGTGAAACTAAGGCGTATTTACGGACGTGCACAGACTACATTTCGTTAGGCTTGGTGGACAATACTGCGGCCGCTGACGATGGTCGCAGGAAGGAAGGCAGTCACTATAAAACCACCTTTCTCTTCTCACCTAACAATTATAACGTCATGTGAAATGAGACCATGCAAATTACACCAGCGTGTGGCGGCCTCTTCGGCGTGACAAACGGGCAAACCACTACTAATAATAACATTCCCGATACCTTTTTATCAATCAATGTCCCCACAAACAAAAGCGAAATCTTAGCTTTTCGTCGTCACTTGAAGTCTTGAGTGAACTTGACATTTCGAAGTCAGATTTGTTCAATTGACAACAGCAACCTTTACGAGTCAGGCAGATTTTACCCTCAGTGTTTTGAAAACCTCGCTTGCCGACATACACATTGAAAAGAGCACTGAATATTGCAGTGTTTGTGCACGTTTGTACATTCACCACAACCGCGTTCATCAGTGATATGTCAACTTCTGCCAGCACTAAAATAGCAGTGTAATTAATGCGGTGTTTGCACTACTCATTGGCACCGTATGCCTCGCTCGTCCTGCAACCAATAAGGTATTTACTGGCTAACGCAGTTGTGTGAGGCCATTGGTACCGTAGGTGCAACGTGCGTGGGCGGAGAGCAACGTGTCGGTTGGTTATTGGTTTTACGACACGTCGACCGTGAGTCGTATAGCGTCGCCAATCTCTCGCGCCGATTGGTCGCGGGCGAAGAGTAGCGACAGGTGAGATTCGAACCCACAATCTTTCGATTGCGAGACGAGCATCTTACCCCTAGACCACTCGTCCCCGAGAGAGCAACGTGTCCGCCAACGGCTTCTCCAGCCGTTGTCAAGTGGCCTGCCTTCAGAGCAACATGCACTGGTCAACATTCATCGGCTGGGCGGACAGAGACTTATCCCGTCTGTGGGATCCAAACTAGGATTCAGGTCACAGTCCAACATTCCGGCTCACCAATTGCGCTGCTTAGAACGCATATCATCTGATTTGTATTTGGATGACCAGGTCTTAATTTTGCTGAGTTCTCTAATTTGTATGATTTACTGCGTCAGTACTGGACTTTCTGGTTTAATGTAATGCGTTGCTGCTTCGCTTCCGATTCGCTGTATTATTACTCAGGCTCCTATTTGCAATGCTGCTGCTCATATTCGGATTTCGTGCGCTACTGCTTCTGGGCCAAAACTAGACGAGTTTCGGTTTGTAAACAGACGCATAACCGTGTACATTGTGCATATTCAAGACGTGGTATATAGGAGTGTGGAGGTGACCTTTGTTACTGAGGCAAAGACACGCGCACAATGGCGGAGTTAGAAACCAAGATTGTACCCATATTGTTTCGAAATTGGTCGTCCTGCATATAATTTTTAGCTTGGAGTTTAGAGGCGCATCGACTGCAGTGGTCATGCAGCTAATTCTTAAATTGATTTTAGTTGGATTAGTTTGCGTGGCATAACATGAGATTAATCATCTGCATTCACCATCTCAGCCATGCGTGGAATCATATTACCATGTTGGCCATCATAAGATGATCGATGGTTGACTGGTAATCGACGCAGAACACGTCATCAACCCACCCGTGGAGGTCCAATTGTGTGCTCAAACAGCATAAGTTGGACGAATTCCCCATAAAACAGCCTCCTGAAGCCGCCATTGGTCAATATGACCAGGAACTCCAAAGAGATATACAAAAAGCAATGCCACGCTATTACGATATGTATGCCACGATATGCACGCTCCAGGTTTGCATCCTTGGCACCAATTGATCCCGCAGCGGGCGAGCATTGCGGGATAAACCAAAGACGCGCACTTCTTACGCACGTGCAATCACTACTATTGGTTCGACGGATGCATCATTTTACAAATAGCTGCCCACAATGCCCAACCTTCATCTGTGGAAGCTTCATACAAATAGGTCATCTAGAAACATGCGCATAAAATCATCGTCGATTTTTAAACAAACGCATAACAGACTCACTAAAAAGAAAGCTTAAGCATTATAAATGTTCACTAAAAAGAATGCTTGTAACTAGAAAGTGATCGAATATCAGATATATGCCTCACATAGCTTGGGCACCTGTAGCAAAATAAAAGTAACTGGGAGGGAGCAAGCATCTACATCCACCAACCATCTCAGAAGTACTGATAGCAAACAATCTTGAGAACTTCCAGAACAATTCACACCGACAATTGTCTGACTTGTCCTCGTGCACATTACCGACTCACCGACAATGTGTGCCCATTGCCACACTACGCGTACAATTCCCAGTATGAAAATGACACCGAACGATAGAAAACAACAACAAAAAGACAGCAGAGAAAAAAAAAAATTCCTCCCGCCCGGTACAGCATTACCGCACGGTGTCTACGTGAGTGATTTGCGCGCGTGTGAATGGCGTGTGAGCGCTATGTGACCGCGTGTGAGCGCTATGTGACCGCGTGTGAGCGCTATGTGACCACGTGTGAGCGCTGTGTGACCGCTATGTGATTGCGTGTGCGCGCCACGTGAGCGCATGTGCATGATATATGCGAGCATCGTTGAGTGCGCCAGCGGCTTGCGTAATGAGTCAAGTGGGGTGCGAGTACGAATGGTTCAAGAGCGGTGGATAATTGGTGCAGGCGTAGAGTGGTGTGGTGAGCACTGAGTACGTGAGGGCGAGTGGACTGTGCTGTTTGATCTGGTTGAGCGCGGCGTGCTCACGCATGTGCGCCGCCTACCTTGTCCTTGTGCGGGTGTTTGGCCACCACCACAGTGTTGCAGCAGGCCATCAGCAGGAACAAGTCGCTGCCTACCTTGTCCTTGTGCGGGTGTTTGGCCACCACCACAGTGTTGCAGCAGGCCATCAGCAGGAACAAGTCGCTGCCTACCTTGTCCTTGTGCGGATGTTTGGCCACCACCACAGTGTTGCAGCAGGCCATCAGCAGGAAGAAGTCCCTGACGCGCTGCGCGTGCGGCGTGAACAGCAGCTCGCCGGTGTGCTGCACCACCGACAGCTGGATGTCCATCTGGTTCAGCTCGTCCTGCAGCCGACTGTTCAACACGAACGACGGCTTCTCGAACTGCCGCAGACACACCGTGTTAACGCCGTGTCAATGCGGTGTGGTGTGGTGTGGTGTGGTGTGGTGTGGTGTGGTGTGTAGTATGGTGTGGTGGGGGGTGGTGTGGTCTGGCATGGCATGATGGGAGGTGGGGTGGGCTACGGGGAGAACGGGTACGGTGAGATGGGGTGAGATGAGGTGAGGGTAATTTTATGTGAGGTGAGGTGAATGGGGGTGAGATAGATGGGTGAAGTAAGGTGCAACACTGGTGTGGTTCAATGCATTTTTATGGGCATATGGGCAGGTCCCAAAATTGTGAGCATAATCATTATGGCCATGGGCATGAACTGAATGCTAGCCTGGTGGGACGGCAACACCAGTGACACGAAGGCGGTGGTGGGACGGCGACACCAGTGGCACGAAGGCGGTGGTGGGACGGCGACACCAGTGACACGAGGGCGGTGGTGGGACGGCGACACCAGTGACACGAGGGCGGTGGTGGGACGGCGACACCAGTGACACGAGGGCGGTGGTGGGACGGCGATACCAGTGACATGGGGACTGTGGTGGGACAGCGACACCAGTGACACGAGGGCGGTGGTGGGACAGCGACACCAGTGACACGAGGGCGGTGGTGGGACGGTGACACCAGTGACACGATGGCGGTGGTGGGACGGTGACACCAGTGACACGATGGCGGTGGTGGGACGGCGACACCAGTGACACGAGGGCGGTGGTGGGACGACAACACCAGCGACACGAGGGCGGTGGTGGGACGGCGACACACTCACCTGGCCAGAGCCCTCCATGACGGCGTCGTGGCTGTAGTCTATGCCTCCGATGGTGCATTGGCGGAACACCATTTTGTTCTCAGTCAGTGTGCCAGTCTTGTCGGAGAACAGATACTGCACCTGTTGATACAATGGACGGCCAGTTACTCACTCTCCTGTGCGCGTTCTGCTGGAGAGTCAGGACCTACAGCTAGAGACACCCGCCGGAATATGTCAACGTGGGAACAGGGTTCGGCCGAGTCATACACTAACGATTCACAGCAGGTGTCGATTAAAAAAAACATGGGTGAAGTGTCAATGCACTAGACCCCCCCCCCCCCCCCACCAACCAAAAACTCATCGGATTTCGCCCACTTTGTTTTTCATATCTCAGAAATTCTGATTTAATTGATGGTGTTAATGTTTGTGTTATTCAGCATCATCACCAACTGGCAAAATCGTCCAATAACAGGTGAAGTCATATAAGTAAAATAGCAGTGCACAGTACATGTCAACATGAAAATTCTGCGTCAGAGCATGCGACTACAGTGGGCTCGGATCCACCGTCACCGTCACGCCTCCCAGCCCACACACCGACAAACACACACCGGCCTAAAACAGATGCTTCAGCGCCCATATGCAGGTTAAGACACACCGGCCTTGATGAAGCATCGAAGCACATCAGACCTGAACTGTGACGACGACGAGTGAAAGTATTTCCTTGGTACCTAACATTAGGGAGTGGGGAAGACAAAGTTGCTGGTCGAGGCGCCCAAAACCCAAATAACTAACTAACTACGACAAAGTTGCGGTGGGGGCGAGTTCAGGGCCGGGGAAGGGGCACAGCCTCCACAAAAGCGTAAAAATCGAAACCAATGTCCTCTGATCAGCCATATGCATTGATGCAGTAATCGAGATCGTCGAGTCTAGTCAGTCGACGCACACGACACCAAGCAAACTAAAATGCACCACGAACCACATACATCGATCAGTGCAATTGTTCTATTCTATGCTCTTTTCTACAACAGTCTGAAAACTCCGTCCGTACGCAATGGCGCAGCCAAGAGCAAGAATAGGACATACTGGGTACGTGCCACTCCGGTCACGGCCAAGGAGTCCGAACAGGTCAGCACAGGAGATCCCGAGAAGGCCATCCCGTGGTTTTGAAATGGATATGTACGCTCGAATGGTTTTCTTGCTAGGGCCGGAAATAAAAAATCACAAAACTCCGGAAAATTGGAATAATGGCAGAAATTAGTATTGAACTCGGCGGAATTTTTATAGCCCCCTTTGTTGCCAAACCGGGTTTTTTTTTACCCCCCTTTTTAAAACAAATCCATTCCCTCCCCGGAGAAGAGGCTTGGGTCTACACTGTTTTAATTATTTTTCCTTTAAATTATTGGGGGCAGAGGGAATCCAAAAAAACCCCTTCCAAATATTTAAAAAAAAAAAAAAAAAACAAAAAGAAAATTTAATGCTATCTCGAAATTTTAATTGAGGTCAATGTTACTGAACTGGGGTGAGGACAAATTCCGTCTTCTTATCGTAATGAGGGGAAAATTTGTCATGCAGAACATGATATAATGATACAGACATTCTGCTTTCAAATATCTGACAAGATTAATGGCGTAATGTCGGGTCAAGTATCATGTATATTCTACACTGTCTTGTGTGTGTGTGTGTAGTTGGAATTGTTGTGCATGATACATGAATTGCTAGTAGTTATCCAGCGCACCATCTATGAATGGGAAATATTTTATTAACAGGTGTACATGACAGTGGATCTAGTACTGACCTTTGGAAATATGATTTGGTTACAAATCATATCATATATAGAGTTTGGCCGTGACAATACAATAGGGCTAATGGTTTTCTGAGAACCTAGGATATAGCAGTCATTATGGGATAGTCTTTTCTCTTCTTGTAGTATTTTACCTGCGCGGGTTCACAGGTTCTTCGAAGAGACCATATGTCACCTTCATAAGGATAATATTGCTTCAACAGACCAAATTATGCCATGACATGCAATGCTGCATTATGGACATCCAGGAAAAGCAAACATGTTTCATCACTCAGACATGATTTCAACTCCCAAGTTTTCCAGACAGTTTGAGGAATGTCAAATATCTGCTACATGGACAGGCAAGGAAGGACTATTAGGCAACAGGGATACCATGTTATTCATATCATAGTACTGTTGTTGCAATACATACCTTCTCCCACAGGCTGCTTTGGAGATGGATGCACTGCCGAAGGTTGGTCAGGGTTGGAGTTGGAGATGGATGTGCTGCTGAAGGTTGGTCAGGGTTGGAGTTGGAGGTGGATGTGCTGCCGAAGGTTGGTCAGGGTTGGAGTTGGAGATCGATGTGCTGCCGAATGTTGGTCAGGGTTGGAGATGGTTCAAAGGAAACATCTTTCTGTTGACATTAACAATACAGGTAGTGAATGCATGTAATGGTGTAACATTTCCATTAATTTACTTTTATTGTGTCTTGAGTGAGCAGTAGAATCGAGATGGTCTCCTGTGATATATATTATAGAAGAAAGGTTATGATGTAGCTTTTAGACTCCAGTGGGAATAGGATTCAAGTGGGAATGTGAGTGGGATTCACTCGCAAGTTAAGTTGCAAACATACTGATATATAAGTTCACAAAATGCGGAAAATCTGCTGCATGATATTACTACCATGCAGGTTTACAGTGTTGTGGCATTGCTCCTGATTTTAGAGAATAAATATGGCCTGGGAACTCCAAAAAAATATAGTTATCATGACGCTCTACTTCAACCATGGTTACCAATTGGCTTAAAAAAACATTATTAGGAAATGACATTGAAACAACCCGATTATGCCTTGAGACATTACAATGCATTACATTATCTCCACTATTGCACTCTCCTTCCAAACCATAGACGACAAAGGAGAAGTTAAAATGTTTGCATAACATTGTGTCCATAAATGAGACATTACATACCACATCCCACTTTCCATGCTATTATAAATTGTGCATTGGAAAGAAAATATTAATAAAAATAAACTAAAAACAGCTCTTCTTGGAGACAAATATGAAAATTGTCTGATATTTATAAAGAAACACCGAGCACAAATCAGAAAAAGGTGTGTCAAACAGTCATGAAGTGTTCAGACTTAATAAGAGCACAAGGATCTATCCAGGATAAGTCTGTAAAGGGGAGATACCATAAGCCTGGACAAAAAGACATGCATCACTCCAACCAACACCACATGCCTAATACCAAATAAAACATCCACCAACATACCACACACCTATCAATACCTATCTACCTTGCCTATCCAGCACTATTAATAGTGCCCTACTAATAGTTTTTAAACTCCATCCATGCCTGCTTAAAGGGGCATGTATCATGCACACCTACTTGGCATAAATATCACCCCGCTAGTCGGACGCGCCGGCACTGCCAGTTTGCATTGACCAGTCACCCGCATAGCGCCTGGCAACCGGGTCAACACGTCGATTACAGAGGTCGTCGTACAGCCATCGTGCATGCTGGGCCCACCCACACTCCTGCCCCCGCCCGCGGCACTGTCGGTCCACACCCCGCCTCGGGTACTGTCGGTACACACCCCCGCCCCGGGTACTGTCGGTACACACCCCCGCCACGGGTACTGTCGGTACACACCCCCGCCACGGGTACTGTCGGTACACACCCCAGCCCCTGGTACTGTCGGTACACACCCCCGTCACGGGTACTGTCGGTACACACCCTCGCCACGGGTACTGTCGGTACACACCCCCGCCCCAGGTACTGTCGGTCCACACCCACGCCCCGGGTACTGTCGGTCCACACCCCGCCCCGGGTACTGTCGGTACACACCCCGCCCGGGTATTGTCAGTCCACACCCCGCCCCGGGTACTGTCGGTCCACACACCCACCATCTCATGCGTCCGCGGCACTCTCGGTCCACACCTTCGCCACCTCTCCCACCCTCGGTACTGTCCGTCCATAACTCCGCCACCTTACCCACCTCAAGTACTGTCGGTCCACACCTCCGCCACCTTCCCCATCCCCGGTACAGTCGGTACACACCTCCACCCAGCCCCCTCCACTGCCTCCGGTACTCTCAGTCCACACCAACACCACCTCACCCACCTCCGGTACTATTGGCCCATACCTCCGCCCCGTCCCTCCCCGCCTCCGGAACTGTCGGTTCCTTCCTTTTGTGTGCACGCATCCGAGCCTCCCCGAACCACTAACAGTGCCGACCCCCTCCCCAGCCGCCACCCATCTCAAACTGTCCCGACTTCAAAGCTCAATCCTGCCCAAACTGGAACACCGAAGCCCGTTTCCGCCATAGCTGTGGTCGGAATGCAACACCAAACCTTGTCCGTGTTATAACCAGAACGTCGGACCTACCCATGTCAACATTGCGGTCAAACACACCTGCCGAACTGACAGCAAGCGCACTCAACATCCGCATTTAATTTACACCACCAGAGCTCCACTCGCCCAGCGCCGTAGTCAACTAGCAGAACTACCTCCCTGCCGGCCATCGGCTTCAACATCCCCTGTCCGTGTCATGCCCCCCCCCCACGGCACTCAAGGCCGGCTAGATGGTGCAGCGATGGTCGATACAGCTGCGGCCACCGCCATGAGGCCAGAACTGACGTCACCAACTGGTGACAATTCGCTCAAGGGACGCCGCCGCCGTAATGTACCGATAACTCACCCACGTGACACCGCAGCAGTTACATACCCACAACTCGCCCACGGGACACCGTCGCCGTTATATACTCACAACTCACCCACGGCACACCGCCGCCGTTACATACCCACAACTCGCCCACGGGACACCGTCGCCGTTATATACCCACAACTCACCCACGGCACACCGCCGCCGTTACATACCCACAACTCGCCCACGGGACACCGCCGCCGTTATATACCCACAACTCACCCACGGGACACCGTCGCCGTTACATACCCACAACTCGCCCACGGGACACCGCCGCCGTTACATACCCACAACTCGCCCACGGGACACCGTCGCCGTTGCATACCCACAACTCGCCCACGGGACACCGCCGCCGTTACATACCCACAACTCGCCCACGGGACACCGCCGCCGTTACATACCCACAACTCGCCCACGGGACACCGTCGCCGTTATATACCCACAACTCACCCACGGCACACCGCCGCCGTTACATACCCACAACTCGCCCACGGGACACCGTCGCCGTTATATACCCACAACTCACCCACGGGACACCGTCGCCGTTACATACCCACAACTCGCCCACGGGACACCGCCGCCGTTACATACCCACAACTCGCCCACGGGACACCGTCGCCGTTACATACCCACAACTCACCCACGGGACACCGCCGCCGTTACATACCCACAACTCGCCCACGGGACACCGCCGCCGTTACATACCCACAACTCGCCCACGGGACACCGCCGCCGTTACATACCCACAACTCGCCCACGGGACACCGCCGTCGTTATATACCCACAACTCGCCCACGGGACACCGTCGCCGTTACATACCCACAACTCGCCCACGGGACACCGTCGCCGTTATATACCCACAACTCGCCCACGGGACACCGCCGCCGTTACATACCCACAACTCGCCCACGGGACACCGCCGCCGTTACATACCCACAACTCGCCCACGGGACACCGCCGCCGCTATATACCCACAACTCGCCCACGGGACACCGCCGCCGTTATATACCCACAACTCGCCCACGGGACACCTCCAGGGCGCGCCGGCTCAGCGTCGCGTGACCATCGGTACGTGGGCGACGTGTCGGACGCCGGCAAACAGCACACAATGATCCTCACATATCCTGTTTAGACGTATACCGTAATTAGGCTTGTCGATGTTTTCTATGTTTTCTATGTTCTGTCGATGTTAACTTGTCGATGTTTTCTATCAGGGGCGATAGGTACAGGTGTTGACACCGGCTTGCTGTACTTGGTGCATTGCGAGTCGTGGTTCATAAATACTACGCAGACACCAACGCCATCAAAATAATGCACATGATGACACCAACACAACTCAAATGATGCATACGATGATACCAACACAACTAAATGATGCGTAGAAATAAAATGTTACCTTGCAACTAGACGCATAGAATTTTGTTCGCAAGTGTCCAAACGTTACCAATAACGTCTCTCAGCACAAGGTATTGACGGCCTCCGTGCCTGAGCCGGTGTACCAGGCCTTGGCCCCGGCGGCGGCTCTCTCACCTGCCCCAGCTCCTCGGTGATGTTCAGCGCTCGACATTCGGTCCGCTTGTTGGTGGCGCTGTCGTAGAGCTCCACGTCGTTGTGGATATGGTAGACCTGCATCAGCTTGATGATCTCCAGCGTGACGTACAGCGATACGGGGATCATCACCTGACGACACGGTGACGCTGAGTCGGAGCTCGCCGGCACCCACCGCTGGCACACACCCGCCCACGCAACGTGACGTACAGCGATACGGGGATCATCACCTGACGACACGGTGACGCTGTGTCGGAGCTCGCCGGCACCCACCGCTGGCACACACCTGCCCACGCAACGCCTCTCGGCAAACATTAGCAGGCTTGGGATGGGTCTTCGTCCCATTTTGGAGGCGACGCCTATGACTGGAACCCTTTGGTAAGGGAACAGGTGTCATGTTTGGACGAGGGTTAGATATTTGGGCATCACGCTTACCAAATAAATTGAATCAAAATAAATAAAAGAACCCCAAAATTTGCACCTCAGGATGAGCACATGATGAGCGGGGGAGGTGCAACCAAGGAGGTTCAGGCACTGGAGCCCAGATCCTGTCCTATATTGTACAAAGGACTCCCCATGTCCACTTTGCCGATCCAGGAATTACGTGGCTACAAACAGCACTTCAAAGGTCAAAGGTCCGGTTCAGTCAATCCAATCAGCTTTCTGGAAACCAACATTCAATTCCAACTGATGCCACTCTAATAGCTGGCCAAATTGTGTTCAAAGCCTTCGATTGAACACATCAGCACGAATGTTTTCTCTTTATAAGTACAGCATTTCAAAGAGTAGGCCGGAACTTGCAGGTTTAGGACTTGCAGACTGAGGCTCGTCAGGACGTCGATTAAAAACGACATGATTCGTAGATCCATTCTCACACCACAGACGACCCATCTTTCCCTCCTCAGCGGGGACAGCTGACCCATTCTCACCGCTCAGCAGGGACATGTCTCTGCCAGCCCTCCGCCGTAACAACTGATCTACTCTCACCGCTCAGCAGGGTCATGTCTTTACCAGCCCTCCGCCGTAACAGTTGATCTAGTCTCACCGCTCAGCAGGGACATGTCTCTGCCAGCCCTCCGCCGTAACATCTGATCTACTCTCACCGCTCAGCTGGGACATGTCTCTGCCAGCCCTCCGCCGTAACAACTGATCTACTCTCACCGCTCAGCTGGGACATGTCTCTGCCAGCCCTCCGCCGTAACAACTGATCTACTCTCACCGCTCAGCAGGGACATGTCTCTGCCAGCCCTCCGCCGTAACAACTGATCTACTCTCACCGCTCAGCAGGGACATGTCTTTACCAGCCCTCCGCTGTAACATCTGATCTACTCTCACCGCTCAGCAGGGACATGTCTTTACCAGCCCTCCGTCGTAACAATTGATCTACTCTCACCGCTCAGCAGGGACATGTCTCTGCCAGCCCTCCGCCGTAACAACTGATCTACTCTCACCGCTCAGCAGGGACATGTCTTTACCAGTCCTCCGCCGTAACAACTGATCTACTCTCACCGCTCAGCTGGGACATGTCTCTGCCAGCCCTCCGCCGTAACAACTGATCTACTCTCACCGCTCAGCTGGGACATGTCTCTGCCAGCCCTCCGCCGTAACAACTGATCTACTCTCACCGCTCAGCAGGGACATGTCTTTACCAGCCCTCCGCCGTAACAACTGATCTACTCTCACCGCTCAGCTGGGACATGTCTCTGCCAGCCCTCCGCCGTAACAACTGATCTACTCTCACCGCTCAGCTGGGACATGTCTCTGCCAGCCCTCCGCCGTAACAACTGATCTACTCTCACCGCTCAGCTGGGTCATGTCTTTACCAGCCCTCCGCTGTAACAGCTGATCTATTCTCACCGCTCAGCAGGGACATGTCTTTACCAGCCCTCCGCCGTAACAACTGATCTATTCTCACCACTCAGCTGGGACAGCTGACCCATTATGACTGCTCATCGCGGACAAACGAGCATTCTCAGCCCCCCCCCCCCCAAGGCAACAACTGACCCGTTCCCAGCCCAAGCGGCGACAAACGACCTGCTCCGTCCGCACAGGGGCCGTCACGCAAACTCGGCCGACCTTTGCAGCTGCCAGTCAGCTGGCCACCCCGCTTGATGGCTACCAGGCGGATCGGCTGGCTGGTTGGTTGATTTGTTGGTTGATTTGTTTGTTTGTTGGTTGGTTGGTTGGCTGGTTGGTTTGTTCGCCGATTGGTTTGTTTGCTGGTTGGTTGGTTGGCTGGTTGATTTGTTCGCCGATTGGTTTGTTGGTTGGTTGGTTGGCTGGTTGGTTGGACAGGTAGTGTCAGTTCGACAGTTGGTCAGCTGGCCAGTTAGGTGCTTGGCCTGCCGGTTGCACGGACTGTGAAGGCCACACGTGCCGGCGCGCTCGTACATCGACACCGCTACGCACGGTTGGCAACGCGGTGTCCCCGAGTGACCAGCACACACAACACACGCACGGACACCGGCCGGCGGCCGCGGAGCGAGCACGCACAATACACGGCAGGCGGCGGCACGCACAGCCCACCGATCGCCGGCGGTGGCCGCCGCCACGGGGCCAGCACTCGCCGACTGCACCACCCACGCGTCCAACAGCACACACCTGTCGCGCAACACGAACACGGCCGACTGATGGCCGTTGGGGTTTCGGGGTGCGTCAACCCAATTGGGCTATATTGCACCCATGACAAGGTTACTTCAGCTTCTCACGTTCGAGGAGCAAACATCGGGGCAGCAATTCATCAGCTACCCATGTGCAATATATTATTTGGAACCCTACCCGCACAAGGAAGCGACAGAATGTTCTATATTGAACAAATCGAGAATTATCACCAAGTAAATCCACCGTCCTCAGAGTGTTCGAGTCGTGTCCCAAATGACGCCCACGTTCAACCGTACATTCCGGGCACGATACCAACATATGAAGCACAATGCGAACACGGCTGGCAAACAAAAAACACACCGGCTTCCGCACGTGTAAACACGGCTCACACAGGAGCTGACGACCCTCTGAACACGTGCCGGTGGGCACAAGCGCGCATCCCACAGTCAACGCCGCGTCTGCGCGGGCCCGGTGGCAGTGGTAGTGGTAGCGTTGGTACGGAGCAGTGGTACGTGTCGACTGGTCGGCACAGGCCAAGTGGTAGTGGTAGTGGTAGCGTTGGTACGGAGCAGTGGTACGTGTCGACTGGTCGGCACAGGCCGAGTGGTAGTGGTAGTGGTAGCGTTGGTACGGAGCAGTGGTACGCGTCGACTGGTCGGCACAGGCCGAGTGGTAGTGGTAGTGGTAGCGTTGGTACGGAGCAGTGGTACGTGTCGACTGGTCGGCACAGGCCGAGTGGTAGTGGTAGTGGTAGCGTTGGTACGGAGTAGCGGTACGCGTCGACTGGTCGGGAGTGGTAGTGGTAGTGTTGGTACGGAGCGACTGGTCGGTGCAGGCCGAGTGGTAGTGGTAGCGTTGGTACGGAAACGGAACAGTGGTACGCATCGACTGGTTGGGACAGTTACCGCGAACGGATCATGCAAGAGAAACGAGCCGGTCAATACTACAATGCCGACTGGCGCACCAGTCGGCACCTCCTCACAGTCACAATTGCAATATAAAAAATGCACCGGGCAATCTTCTATTGGCGAGTTACTGCCGCCTTGCGTGGGTGCGCGACAAGCTGTTGCAGTGAATTGTCCAGCCGCACAATGGCCGACGAACGATCAATTTAATCGTCGTTGGCCTGGGTCAAGGTTTCGGCGGTGCAGGACTGGACATACTCGGAGTCATGTCGCAGCAGCGGCAGCGAAACACAACCGATCGATCACTCGCCGCCCAGCACCATTTGAACAAGCTTCGGCGAAACGCCGCTACTCGATACCACACACGAACAAAACGACCGAGACGGCCAGGCTTGGACCCCGCACACCAAGCATTGGGGCGGCACTGACGGCATTTAATCCTCGAGTGAAATGCAATATACTGAACATCGGCCCACAGCAAGTATTTGTGCACATGCTGCCGCAGGATTGACTAGTGATTTGCCAGACACGGGACAGTCAGCCACGACTGAGGTGTGGGCGATTCGCTGGTTGGCGGCGATTCCCTTGGAGGATATCCGTCGCAGTCATCCGGACAACAACCGAATAGGCCAGAAGTCAGACTAGCCCCGGCACTCCCACGTGTCGCGTGCTAAATGACAAAGTGTGGAGTGGGTGGGACATAACTCATGGCTGGAGGTCGCACCACTGCTGCGTGAACTGAACTGAACCAGTCTCATTATCCCTCATTGAAGCTCGTCAGCATCACCGTCTGCAAGCGTAAAGCCACTGCAATCGCAACCACGAAATCAGATTGCAGCTGACCGTCATTCAAGTCACAAAGCATTACACATTAAATCCGAACGTTATGTGAAAGCAGAGGATAAATATTGATGCTCGACCTGGTTTCTTGAGCATGTTCTCAGAACTATTTCAGACAAATTTCGACAAGCGCATCAGGGGACATCGGAACACACGCTCAGTTCACTACCGGGGCCCGCTCCGTTGTCGGCAGGCCAGCCGATTGACCACAGCAGTTCGCCGCTCACGCCGGGCGGCCGGCCTCGGCCGGCCTGGGCCGGCGCGGCGCCTCACCTGCAAGATGATGACGAACGTCCAGAACGTGATGAAGCCCTCCAGCGGCGGGTTGAGCGAGTTGTACGAGTAGGGGAAGAAGGGCACCGTTTCGGAGAAGCCGGCCAGCCACAGGCCCGACCCGGTGGCGCCGGTGAAGCAGAGCACCAGCAGGATGATCACGCAGTAGATCACCTCCATGTTCATCTGGCGCTCCAGCTTCGACCGCTTGTAGCGGGGCCCGCCGTTGTTCAGCAGCGCCTTCGTCTCGTGGCCTGACGACAGGCGATCTGTCAGTCAGGTGTCATACACCCGACATACCTTACACTAATCGGTCAGTCAGGTGTCATACACCCGACATACCTTACACTAATCGGTCAGTCAGGTGTCATACACCCGACATACCTTACACTAATCGGTCAGTCAGGTGTCATACACACGATATACCCTGCACCAATATGTCAGTCAGGTGTCATACACCCGACATACCTTACACTAATCGGTCAGTCAGGTGTCATACACCCGATATACCTTGCACCAATATGTCAGTCAGGTGTCATACACCCGACATACCTTACACTAATCGGTCAGTCAGGTGTCATACACCCGATATACCTTGCACCAATATGTCAGTCAGGTGTCATACACCCGACATACCTTACACTAATCGGTCAGTCAGGTGTCATACACCCGACATACCTTACACTAATCGGTCAGTCAGGTGTCATACACCCGACATACCTTACACTAATCGGTCAGTCAGGTGTCATACACCCGACATACCTTACACTAATCGGTCAGTCAGGTGTCATACACCCGATATACCTTGCACCAATATGTCAGTCAGGTGGCATACATCCGACATACCTTACACTAATCGGTCAGTCAGGTGGCATACACCCGATATACCTTGCACCAATATGTCAGTCAGGTGTCATACACCCGACATACCTTACACTACTCGGTCAGTCAGGTGTCATACACCCGATATACCTTGCACCAATATGTCAGTCAGGTGTCATACATCCGACATACCTTACACTAATCGGTCAGCCAGGTGTCATACACCCGATATACCTTGCACCAATATGTCAGTCAGGTGTCATACACCCGACATACCTTACACTAATCGGTCAGTCAGGTGTCATACACCCGATATACCTTGTACCAATATGTCAGTCAGGTGTCATACATCCGACATACCTTACACTAATCGGTCAGTCAGGTGTCATACACCCGATATACCTTGCACCAATATGTCAGTCAGGTGTCATACATCCGACATACCTTACACTAATCGGTCAGTCAGGTGGCATACACCCGATATACCTTGCACCAATATGTCAGTCAGGTGTCATACATCCGACATACCTTACACCAATCGTTCGTCGGATATTATACACCCGACATACCTCGCACCATTATTTCAATCAGGTATCATGATTACGACATACCTTGTACCAATCGTCAGTCGGGTGTGATACATCCGACATACCTTAAACCAATATGTCAGTCAGGAGTCATACATCCCACACCCCTTACACGGCATGGGGATGGAAGGTGACCACAGCGGAGCGAGGTGGGCACCACAGCGGAGTGGGGTGGGCACCACAGCGGAGTGGGGTGGGCACCACAGCGGAACGGGGTGGGCATCACAGTGGAGCGGGGTGGGCATCACAGCGGAGCGGGGCGGGCACCACAGCGGAGTGGGGTGGGCACCAGTGGAGCGGGGTGGGTATCACAGTGGAGCGGGATGGGCATCATGGTGGGGCGGGAGTACCACGGCAGAGCGGGGTGGGCATCGCAGCGGAGCTGGTTGGGCTTCACAGCGCCGAAACCGGTCGGCGTCGGTAAGCCGACCTTAACCTAAGCGATGGACATCCGACAGGCGGATTTTGACCACACCGACTCGCCAGTCCCTGTTGTCGCTGTGCTGCCATATCCGCGGCGACGTGGCGTTTTCGGCGCGGTCGTCACGCGCAACAGTCGGCTGACAGCGCTGACATGCAGTCAGCGTCACTGCACCGCAGCCAATGGCCTTCTCCGCCGACACGTGCACTCTGCCGCAGACGCGCCGCACCGGCCGCACACTGGCTGCCACACCGGCCGCAGACTGGCTGCCGCACCGGCCGCACACTGGCTGCCACACCGGCCGCACACTAGCTGCCACACCGGCCGCACACTGGCTGTCACACCGGCCGCAGACTGGCCGCCGCACCGGCCGCACACTGGCTGCCGCACCGGCCGCACACTGGCTGCCACACCGGCCGCAGACTGGCTGCCACACCGGCTGTCACACCGGCCGCACACTGGCTGCCACACCGGCCGCACACTGGCTGACACACCGAGGCCAGCAGCGAGATAGAACCGCCCGGTGAGTTGCCGACATTAGCGGAGGCCGCTTCTGACCCTAAATGGGGCTTTAGGGAGCATCGACTGCATTGGTCATGCAGCCATTTGACCCTAAAGATATCGACTCAGGGCCATATGGGTCAAAGGACTTGGGGTCATACACCGACTGAAGTTTATACCTTAATCTACAATCAAAATGCCGTGATTCTATCTCCAGTGGTTTCGAAGATAAGAAGTGAAGGACGGAATCCACTGCCCTCCGGTTCGCCTGATTGGTTTGGGTATTGGGCCTAGGAGCGCATCGGCGGGCGCCAGGCACACATGGCTGCGCGGGGTGCCCTAATTTGCATCATACTAGCGCTCCGTGACAACTTCATCACCCTTAATGTGTCCTCCTGGCGCCCATCGACAGCACGGGCGGAACCTACACAGCTGGGGGGGGGCGTTTTCCAGTGCAGGAGCAATAACCCGGAATAAACCTTACAAACACAATCCCTGAATTTCATTGCTGTAACTTCAGCTGATGACTTTTTGTATTATACTAGTTTCAACCCATAACTGTCACAATGTAGCCGAAGCCCGCTGAAACAAACCACACATCCTGAACAGTCCGCTTCCGAGTTCTCCGACAGAACACCGCATCGCATGGTCGAATTCGCTACGCACCCGCATACACGACGATCCCCTCGACGTAGTCGGTGTTCTTGAGCACGCACTCGCGCAGCACGAGGTTGTCGCTGGTGATGGGCACGCGCTCCTGGCTGCTCTGGTGGATCACGCTGCCGAAGAACCGGTACAGCTTGGTCGTCGGCGGGTTGCACTCCACCGTGGCGAAAAACTTGCCCGCGTGGAATGTCCCGTGCTGCGAACAAACAAACGTTTTCGGAAGGCACGCCGGCGAGGACACACACGCCTGGACGGGGGCCCGGGTAGTCAGACGTGCTTGCGACGGCTTTTCGGCGGTGCGGGCTGTAAACCTCAGTCAAGGGTCCGAGATGTTTCAAGGCAACTGATTTGAATAATGCTAATACGACAGGGAAGACGGGAAGCGATGGGGCGGAAAAGAGGCTAAAAGACTCAGAGGTGTTGGCAATCTTTTATCAATCACAGGGTCAATGTTATGGCAGACAGGGGCAGAAAGGTTGCCAGATTCTGCATCAAACGGTGTCCATACGCCTGCCGGCTAAGTTGCACATGGAAGGACGACATGGTAAATCCATGGAGGCTACTTACTGCAAGGTTTTCAGAGGGCGATGGAGAACGGTGCGATCACCGTCGGGGAACAGCTGGAAAGGGCTGGAAATTGTGTCGTTTGGGACTAGGTGCTCGAATGGACCTTTTCCGCACACACGCGACAATAGATTTCCTCGGGCTTCCCCAGCGCTTCTTGTGTATTTCAAGAGATCCATCCATTGCAACAGTTGCAGTAATTTTCATCTTTGTCCTGTAAACTATCAACCCCTTAAAACCTGCCGATGAACACTTATCGGCTGACGCTTATCGGGACGGACTGGTTTTGCTCGGCTTTCGCCATCCCTGGTAGCAAGCTGTTTGCTCTGCTATATAGCTGCCCTGTTGTCCACACCATCCTTCGAGACACCTTGGGGACTGACTCATCATCCCTCCAGCCACCCTGTGGACCGAGCCATCGTCCTCCAGCCACATTGTGGACCGGCCCATCATCCCTCCAGCCACCCTGTGGACCGGCCCATCATCCCTCCAGCCACCCTGAGGACCGAGCCATCGTCCTCCAGCCACATTGTGGACCGGCCCATCATCCCTCCAGCCACCCTGTGACCGGCCCATCATCCCTCCAGCCACATTGTGGACCGGCCCATCATCCCTCCAGCCACCCTGTGGACCGGCCCATCATCCCTCCAGCCACATTGTGGACCGAGCCATCATCCCTCCAGCCACCCTGAGGACCGACCCATCGTCCTCCAGCCACCCTGAGGACCGACTCCTCACCCTTCGGATCCGTCCGCCGCAAAATCAGCTGATGAGATGCCGATTGGACAGCGCGTGATGCTCGCTGGGCACGAGTGACGTCGCATGTTATCTGCGGTGGTCAAAGTCCAGCACGATACAACTTGTTTGATCACAGCGAGACGGCCCGAGTCACATAGCCGGAAACCTCTGACTCACCGTCCGCGTCCTAAATCCCCACATCCTCCCTGATATACAGAGAGAGAGAAAGAGAGAAAGAGAGAGAGACAGAGAGACAGAGAGACAGAGAGACAGAGAGACAGAGAGACAGAGAGACAGAGAGACAGAGAGACAGAGAGACAGAGAGACAGAGAGACAGAGAGACAGAGAGACAGAGAGACAGAGAGACAGAGAGACAGAGAGACAGAGAGACAGAGAGACAGAGAGACAGAGAGACAGAGAGACAGAGAGACAGAGAGACAGAGAGACAGAGAGACAGAGAGACAGAGAGACAGAGACAGAGAGAGAGAGAGAGAGAGAGAGAGAGAGAGAGAGAGAGAGAGAGAGAGAGAGAGAGAGAGAGAGAGAGAGAGAGAGAGAGAGAGAGATATATATATATATATATATATATATATATATATATATATATATATATATATATATATATATATATATATATATATATACTGTGTGTGTGTGTGTGTGCGTGTGTGTGTGTGTTTGTGTGTGCATGTGTATGTATGCATGCATGTTCATATGAATGCATGCATGCATGTATGTATGTATGTATTTATGTATGTATGCATGTACACGTGTGCGGTGAGTTCCCGAGGGGCCGGCAGCCGACTCGGACACCCGACCTGGGCGCTGACCTTGCCCTCGAGGCCGCGCACCACGCGCCGCTGCTTGAGGTTGGTCTCGCCGTCCAGGTTGCACGTGTCGATGTAGCAGACGTCGTGGCCGTCGGAGCAGTGGAGCAGCAGCAGGTCGGCCGGGATCAGCTCGTCGCACGAGAGGTGCACCAGGTCGCCGACGCGCACGTCGCGCCACAGCCGCTGCACGTAGCGGCTGGTGTGCCTGTCGGCGGCAGACGGCGCGCGAGTCACACACACACACACCGCCATACTGGGGGTCGCGCCACAGCCGCCATACCGCACGTCGCGCCACAGCCGCTGCACGTAGCGGCTGGTGTGCCTGTCGGCGGCAGACGGCGCGCGAGTCACACACACACACACACACACCGCCATACTGGGGGTCGCGCCACAGCCGTCATACCGCACGTCGCGCCACAGCCGCTGCACGTAGCGGCTGGTGTGCCTGTCGGCGGCAGACGGCGCGCGAGTCACACACACACACACACCGCCATACTGGGGGTCGCGCCACAGCCGTCATACCGCACGTCGCGCCACAGCCGCTGCACGTAGCGGCTGGTGTGCCTGTCGGCGGCAGACGGCGCGCGAGTCACACACACACACACCGCCATACTGGGGGTCGCGCCACAGCCGCCATACCGCACGTCGCGCCACAGCCGCTGCACGTAGCGGCTGGTGTGCCTGTCGGCGGCAGACGGCGCGCGAGTCACACACACACACACCGCCATACTGGGGGTGGGGCGCCGGCACCGGGCGGCGCAGGACAATCACTCACGGAACACACCGGGTACATTTACATATGCACACACCGTTATGGCGCTCGGAGACACCGAACCAGAACAAAGGAACATTGGGGCACTGAAGACATTGAGCTCTTATGACGAGAAAATATAAATCTTCAAAAAGATGGTCTTTTTACTTCATGGAAGAACAGCGCAATTGTAATAACATGTAATATCGCTATTGTTAATAGTATAGCCCAAATGGCCAACCAACAGTGGCGAGTTGACATGTGTGCACATGTCGTGAGTTTGGACATGTGCTATGACATGTGTGCAAATATCGTGAGTTATGACATGTGTTGACATATGTGTACATGCCGTGAGTGATGACATGTGTTGACATGTGTGCATATGTCGTGAGCTATGTCATGTGGTATGACATGTGTGCACATGTCGTGAGTTATGACGTGGTATGACATGTGTGCACATGTCGTGAGTTATGTCATATGTTATGACATGTGTGCACATGACGTGAGTCATGACATGTGTTATGACATGTGGTATAACATGTGCATGTATGACGCATGGCTTGTGCTCACCTAAAAGCCAGGGTATTGTGCCTGAACAAATGTGATGATGGTGCATTGGCGTCGCCACCACTTTTGCACTGACAGGATTGTTTATTCAACGTTTGTTTACGATAAACATCTTAGGTCGATTCCGCCTGTGCAATGCCACAGACACAATGGCACAATGCTAGATTTCGCGAAGCTCGGGGCACGCGTGCGCCGGCCCTCTCCGTGGCGCGGCCCGTGCGACGGTGTTGGGTTGGGTCTTAAAGGCAGGCGCCGACTGGCTCAGCCTGCGCCTGTAGCTGGCTCACGAGCAACATTGCGGAACACGAAGCCAACTGGCTCAGACTGCACCTGGCCCAGCCTGCGCCTGTAGCTGGCTCACGAGCAACATTGCGGAACACGAAGCCAACTGGCTCAGACTGCACCTGGCCCAGCCTGCGCCTATAGCTGGCTTACGAGCCACATTGCGCAACACGAAGCCGACTGGCTCAGACTGCACCTGGCTCAGCCTGCGCCTATAGCTGGCTCACGAGCAACATTGCGGAACACGAAGCCAACTGGCTCAGACTGCACCTGGCCCAGCCTGCGCCTATAGCTGGCTTACGAGCCACATTGCGCAACACGAAGCCGACTGGCTCAGACTGCACCTGGCTCAGCCTGCGCCTATAGCTGGCTTACGAGCCACATTGCGCAACACGAAGCCGACTGGCTCAGACTGCGCCTGTCCCAGCCTGCGCCTGTGGCTGGCTTACGAGTCGCATTGCTGTACACGAAGAGCGTTGCTGGCCGACGTAGTGCAACACTCGTCTCCGAGTAACCGGCAAGGAAATGCTACTACAAAAACACCGTGCGAAGTCCACCAAGAGTCGAATGTCAAAAAGTTCACGCCGACAGCCGCTGCATTCGCGAGTTGGAACACAAATCAAGGGCACTGAAAATCTGAATGTCAGCTGCTGAGGCTAACCCCGCAGTGCATGCGAACGGAGGCCTGAAGAAGAACGACACGGGTGACATATCCCGTGAGGAAGATGCAGCACCAGCACCAGCACCAGCACCAACGCCAGCACCGGCACCAACGCCAAGCAACAAAAGGCGTGGCAGCGAACCCTTCAGCACCGCTCTGTGCCGGTTGATGTGCCAACAGCAGCACCGGTACAAACTTGAGCGGAATATGCACAGCACAGAGCTGGCGGCCGGTATGTCTGGCCTCGAGTACACGCACGAGAGGCCACACAGCAGAGCACGTGACCGGCTTGGACAGCGGCCGCTGTTCGGAACTTAACGGCGCGACCATGCTGCCCTGCCTCGTGTCCACGCTGTACCGGATACCGAATACCACTCGGAATGGTGTTCTGGGCGCCCATGTCTCTGTCCCGTGTCCATGTTGTACCGGACACCGAATACCATCCGGGGTGGTGGTTTGAGCGTCCCTGCCCCTATCCGTGGTCGGAGCCGCAGCGAGTCGAAAAATGCGGCTCCACGCGACCGACGTCGTGTGCGTCGGACAGTCGACAGGGTGACGTCACCAGGCGTGCATGACGTCACCTCTGCCGTCACTTGGTACACAGTCAACAAGGTGGGCGCGCGACCGATCAGCGGTCGACTCCGAGCCGATCGGTCGGCAGTCGCGCCGGTGCCGACCCGCGGCCGAAGACGGAGACGCCGCACTACCCACGTGTACCATTGTACCAGCCGGCGCCACCTGATACACGCGGCGCGTTCCGACGCCACCCGACACCGCCCAGCACGCCGGCCGACCCTCTCGCCGGCCGGTGCCGTACGTCCCACGCCTGAGACGTCACGTCACGGTGCAGCAGGAGAACGCAGGGAAACCCCGTGGCCGCAGTCATACGTCGCCGGCCGCTTCCAAGTAGGCCCGTCCGGCAGCACAGCCAGCAGAAGCAATGGCACGCCTCTTCGTGGTTCAAGGGTGCATCGACCGCAAAAGTCATATAGCCGGCTCGCGTCATCACCAGCATGAGATGCCATCGGAACGCTGGACAGCCGGGCCAGGGGAAGCCCCGTGGCCGCAATCAGATGCCGCCGGCCGCTTCCAAGTAGGTCCGACCGGCAGCAGAGCCAGCAGGAGCAACGGCGCGCCTCTTCGTGGTTCAAGGGTGCATCGACTGCAAAAGTCATATAGCCGGCGCGTGTCATCACCAGCATAAGACGCCATCGGAACGCTGGACAGCCGGGCCAGGGGAAGCCCCGTGGCCGCAACCAGATGCCGCCGGCCGCTTCCAGCTAGGCCCGACCGGCAGAGCAAGCAGAGCCAGCAGGAGCAATGACGAGCCACGTCACCAGCATGAGACGCCATCGGAACGCTGGACAGCCGGGCCAGGGGAAGCCCCGTGGCCGCAATCAGATGCCGCCGGCCGCTTCCAGCTAGGCCCGACCGGCAAAGCAGGCAAAGCAAGCAGAGCCAGCAGGAGCAATGACGAGCCACGTCACCAGCATGAGACGCCATCGGGGCGCTGGGCGACCAGGCCCAGTGTCGAAAGCGCAGTGTAGACGAATGGTAGCACATTCTGCGAGACAGGGGCTCAAGGCATTTCGCTATATGACACAAAGTTAGTGCGTTCAGATGTTTGTAATTACTTGCTGCACGTAACACAGACCGGCGATATACACTCATATAGTCACGGCGCACACGCTTAGCACTGTCGGGCTTTACATTATTTATTGTCGGTACTACAGCCAGGCAGCATGCACTGTGCACAGTTGAGTGGAAATGACAGAAGTCGATAATCCAGTGCCGAGGCCCATCAACCCTCGGCGATTCCATAGCCACGCTTCTTCAAACATGCATAAAGAGCATAAGTAATCTCAGGAGCGATACCTCGACTGAATGGCATCATCGGAATAATTAATGGACTCGTCCCCTCCCCTCCTTAGGCTCGAACACGGAGTTACAGACAGTTTACTCTCATGAAATAAGCAGGTTCACACGAGCGATCCGATCAGGCCGAACCAAATCAACTCGACACTTCTTAAAACCCTGCTTTTTGTTTCATAAAATATATTGCGTCATGCCACAACTGCGTCTCAAGCTTTACTATTTTCACTCCAAACCTCGAGCCAGTTCCCGAAGACCAATGTCTTAGACAACAAAAACAAATGAATAAGATATCTTCAGCTCTTTAACCTGCTACTTTAGGAAACCATCTACCCAGCCCGTTTTGTGAAATAGTCGCTTTATTTGTTCACACCTATAACTTTCAGCCATAGGCGGCGCTGCAACACGAGCAGCGCCGCCGGCATCTGCCGGTGAAAATCGCATACCCGATCCCGCATTTGTGGCACGGAAACCTGGTAGTTCCACCCCCTGCCCTCTTTCGTCCAGCCCGCCAACGCCGGCAACCTTCGCTGCCATATTGATAATCGTGTTTTGAATGCGGTAAGTAACGTAACGAGATGACGGGAGACTTTCTAAAACCGACTTCTTTTTGTAGCCTCCCACGAAAAGAACCATATGGCTTTTCTCAGTCTGCTAGGTCATTTGGGCCTCAGGTCACTTGCCGCATCGTACACACGTGTGAACTGGACTCGTGGCGTACGCCACCATATTCGATGCTGCCATGTCACCACTACCGCGGCCATATTCCGTTGGCTGGTATGAAAATAAAAGAAATGCGTAAAAACAGCTCGGAGCCGATGATGGTAATGATGATGAATTGATGTTGAAGGGGACGTCGACAACGAGGTCATTTTGCGCCCATAACAATGGCCACAGATAATCTAGTTATGTCCCATAAGTTAGATATCGGTTCAAGTTGAATATTGGTTCTGAAGGAGGATGATACACCACGTCAAAACTTGCTTGTTGAAAGAATGCCATGCCACCGGACGCCGCGACCTCCGAGACAGACTGGGACCTGTTGGGTCACCAGAAGCAGCCTGGGGCCTGCTGTGTCACCAGCACCAGCACCAGCGGCAGCTGGGGCCACCACCAGGGTTGTCCGCCGACTGTGGGCCGCTCCCAGTGTCCGGTATGTGGGTTACGTTTCAGCTGGCCAAGTGCCGGTACTGGCACCGGTGCCGTACCCACAACGCTGCCTCAGTCGTGCGGTACACACACTGTGGCACACGACCAGCACACATTGCCCAACTCCATAGTCTCTGTGTCTCAGCACACATACCTGGCGATTCTCTCATACAAAGGAGGCAGGGCCGGAACAGGCAGCAGTGTCTACACAGCACACGTTGCCCCATTCGAGGTCAAAAGTGATCGATATCAGGTTTGCAGAGGGTGGTGTAATCCGACCCAAGTGTCGGCGCGTGCTGCCTTCTGAGCTGGGCGACTGCAGGCTCTGAGGAAACCGCCTGGAGGCCCCGCCCAGGTCTGGCCCACTGGCCGGTCGCTCGGCTCCAGCCGTGGCTGCGGGTGGGTCGTGGACCGGCACCACCCGGGCCAGCGTGGCCGTGGGGTAGGATCGCGAACCCTGGCTAGCTATTTGGGTTTACAGGCGCTTCGACCAACAAAGTGAGCACGTAGTGCCTATAGCGATCATGCGTCAAGGAATAGTGAAACGTGCTACGGGGTTGGGTGGGGCACGGCGAGCCGGTATGTGGGATGGCGGTGGCTCGGTGGCCGGTTCGGGACCGTGGACGGCCACCGGTGCCGGACAGCGCACCAGTGGCTCGTGCTGACCTGGCACCGCCGCACCAGGCCTGGCCCGCTCCATGCATCGCACGACCGCCTGGCGTGCACCAGCAGTCGCGTTCACAGATGGGGCAGCTGGGCAGCCTGGCACGCACCCAAGTCGGTCAGTCGGCGGCCTGACCGGCAGACATCACTCGCTGGACACACACACCTGGGCGAACTGACTGACAGACATAGCTCGCTAGCCACACACCTGGGCGGTCCAACCGGCAGACACACAAACCTGGGCGGCCAGACCGACAGACATCACTCGCTGGACACACACACTTGGGCGGCCAGACCGACAGACATCACTCGCTGGACACACACGCCTGGGCGGCCTGACCGGCAGACACAGCTCGTTGGACCCACACCTGGGCGGCCCGGCCAGCAGACATCGCTCGCTGGACACACACACACATACCTGGCGGACTGGCCCAGCCGTGGAAAGTCGCCGATCTTACGTGCACACAAGCCGCTCACAGCATGAATGTGCAGACTGCCACCCAATCACAGTCCATCCTTCAGACATTTGCACAGTAGAGCCGTCATCTTCTTTGCGCCCCAAACCCAGCGCCTGGTTGCTCTTTCTCGTCCCAAAAGCAGGTGCACCCAACCCGCATCACAATTATGGAACAGGCTAACAGGTGCGCCACACCCACATTACACCAATGGACGAAAGAACACATCTGCCTCCCTACCAATTTGTTGGTATGTCATACCAATGCGTTCGTAATGACCGGAAAGCACACACATTCTTTCAAGTGATGTGCATTATAAAAGTTCCAGTGATATCATCCGGTACGTTACCACCAACAGCACCAGCGAAGGGCTCACACCAAAACATAACGTATAAATGGGTTAGACATAGTCATTATATGACGTACGTACCTCCGGTGTACATCAGCACCTCGCAGAGCCGGGGTGCGGACACACCGTGCTCCTCTGTCTTGGTGCGGACACACCGCGCCCCTCTGTCCTGGGCCGGGGTGCGGACACACCGTGCCCCTATGTCCTGAGCCGGGGTGCGGACACACCGTGCTCCTCTGTCCTGGGCCGGGGTGCGGACACACCGCGCCCCTCTGTCCTGGGCCGGGGTGCGGACACACCGTGCTCCTCTGTCCTGGGCCGGGGTGCGGACACACCGTGCTCCTCTGTCCTGGTGCGGACACACCGTGCCCCTATGTCCTGAGCCGGGGTGCGGACACACCGCGCCCCTATGTCCTGGGCCGGGGTGCGGACACACCGCGCCCCTATGTCCTGAGCCGGGGTGCGGACACACCGTGCTCCTGTCCTGAGCCGGGGTGCGGACACACCGTGCCCCTCTGTCCTGGGCCGGGGTGCGGACACACCGCGCCCCTATGTCCTGAGCCGGGGTGCGGACACACCGTGCTCCTGTCCTGAGCCGGGATGCGGACACACCGTGCCCCTCTGTCCTGGTGCGGACACACCGTGCTCCTCTGTCCTGAGCCGGGGTCCGGACACACCGCGTGCTCCTCTGTCCTGGGCCGGGGTGCGGACACACCGTGCTCCTCTGTCCTGGTGCGGACACACCGTGCCCCTATGTCCTGGGCCGGGGTGCGGACACACCGTGCCCCTCTGTCCTGGTGCGGACACACCACGTGCTCCTCTGTCCTGAGCCGAGGTGCGGACACACCGTGCTCCTCTGTCCTGAGCCGGGGTGCGGACACACCGTGCTCCTCTGTCCTGAGCCGGGGTGCGGACACACCGCGCCCCTATGTCCTGGGCCGGGGTGCGGACACACCGCGCCCCTCTGTCCTGGTGCGGACACACCGCGTGCTCTTCTGTCCCGAGGCCGAGACACGAGCCGCCGCCGCACCAGTCTGACCACCGTCTGGCGCCACGAAGCTGCGTCCCACGCAGCCACACACCGGCACCCCGACATACGCTGCGGCGGCGACCTCATACATCAACAAGACGAAAAGTCAGCTCGTGGACGGTACTGGACGGCTTTCGGCAGCACCCCGACGCCACAACAGTCCCGCTGTTGAGCCGGTGCGACTGGGTTTCGGTGCAGCCGGCGGCTGCGGCAGACAAGCCGAGTACGTGCCGCCAGCGGCAAGCAGCCGCCGCCGCCTGACAAGTGCACACTGGTGCACATATAGTGCACTGTGCACTGTGCACCAGTGACGCTGACAGCCCGTCGGCCGGCTGCACGACCCGATCATCTGTATGACTGGGTGGGCCCACGGACCGTGGAGGCACCGCTGTTGAGGATATGGTGCGACTCCGATGAGAGACAGGGTGCACCACTGGTGAGGATATGGTGTGACACAGGTGTTATGGGGTGCACCACTGGTGAGGACATGGTGTGACACAGGTGTTATGGGGTGCACCACTGGTGAGGATATGGTGTGACACAGGTGTTATGGGGTGCACCACTGGTGAGGACATGGTGTGACACAGGTGTTATGGGGTGCACCACTGGTGAGGACATGGTGTGACACAGGTGCTATAGGGTGCACCACTGGTGAGGACATGGTGTGACACAGGTGTTATGGGGTGCACCACTGGTGAGGACATGGTGTGACACCGGTGCTATGGGGTGCACCACTGGTGAGGACATGGTGTGACACAGGTGTTATGGGGTGCACCACTGGTGAGGACATGGTGTGACACCGGTTGGAGATGGGGTGCCCCGCCAGTGGGGAACGTTGTTGGTGAGGGATGGAGTCACAGTACCGTGGAAGATGCAATTTTCCGCTGTCTTATTCATGGCATATAATTATCAGTGATGCACCCAAGGGTGGCGAAAGGGAAAGGAATCATAATCTCATTCGAATTGTTGGACCTAGTAATCCGAATATAAGTTCTTGCTACGTGTGGCGAAAAAGAAAATCGGCGAGAAAATCACGTGCGCAGCCATTCCATTGCTGGAATGTTTAAATCAAATATTTTCCCCAGGTTTTCCGTCTTTCCGTTTTGTATGGAGAACATAGGTCTCCTTCCAAAATAAATGAATGTGTCATTTGATAACTTAGCCTCCTGCAAGCCAATTTTCCGGGTGTGCCCTTGGGCAGGTCTGGGTCGGCGTCCGCTCAAATACACTGGCATTGGCTAATGCTGACGAAGGTCAGTGGCACCGCCTAAACACCTGCCACTGGCAGCGGCCATATCGATTGCATCAATGCGTAAGCAGTGGCTGACGGTCGAGACAGAGCGGCGCAAAATCCGCCCGACTCGTCATTTGCGCCCAGAGCGACGGTCGCTACGCCAACACACTGATATCGGCCGTCGAGACAGAGCGGCGCACAATCCACCCAACTCGCCACTTGCCGCCCAGACCGACGACCGGTGCCCCGACAGGAAACTCGCGACGACAGATACGGCCGCCTGTAGCAGTGTCACACCCACATTCCGCAGCTACAGAGACAATTCCGACACATTCCTTGAATGGGACCCGAAGGGACGGCATTCGCCACAGAGTGAGCTGACGCTCGCCATTGAAGCACCGGCATACGCCCTGAACCACCGGCATACGCCCCGAACCACCGGCATACGCCCTGAACCACCAGCATACGCCCTGAACCACCGGCATACGCCCCGAACCACCGGCATACGCCCTGAACCATCAGCATACGCCCTGAACCACCGGCATACGCCCCGAACCACCGGCATACGCCCTGAACCACCAGCATACGCCCTGAACCACCGGCATACGCCCCGAACCACCGGCATACGCCCTGAACCACCGGCATACGCCCTGAACCACCGGCATTTCGCCCCGAACCACCGGCATACGCCCTGAACGACCAGCATACGCCCTGAACCACCGGCATACGCCCCGAACCACCGGCATACGCCCCGAACCACCGGCATACGCCCCGAACCGCCGGCATACGCCCCGAACCACCGGCATACGCCCTGAACCACCGGCATACGCCCTGAACCACCAGCATACGCCCTGAACCACCGGCATACGCCCTGAACCACCGGCATACGCCTTGAACCACCGGCATACGCCCTGAACCACCAGCATACGCCTTGGACTACAGGCATACGCCCTGGACTACCGGCATACACTCTGGACTATCGGCATACACACTGGACTATAGACGTCCGTCCTAGACTACCGCCATACGCCCTGGACTATGGACATACAGGTATACACCTTGGACCACTCATGCAAATCAAATATTTGGATCATCGGACGTAGATTCCCGGAACGCCAGAAGTAAACTCCGCAACTGCGTGCACTGCTGTCACATAAACAGCCTGGTGACAGCAGACAAAACCAGCTGTCATGCATCGAGAGGAGCAAAACAATATACAGGAGCAAGCGCACACCAGGCGGCGCAGGCAGTGCAGTGCCGTGAGATGGTGTTGCCAGGTCAGGAGGTATTACGTCTTACGTAACGCTCCAGCCGGTTAAGCATTTAGCTAGCTAGGTCAGATCCGGTTGGATGGATCCGATGGTGTGGTTGCATAACGGTATCATCAGTTTCGGAGGTGTAGCAGGTCGGATCCGGTAACGTGATCAGATCCGATGTTGCAGTCAGGTCAGGTTCGGCGATGCAGTCAGGTCAGGTCCGGCGATGCAGTCAGGACAGGTCCGGCGCTGTAGTCAGACCAGGCATGACGATATAGTCAGGCCAGGTTCGGAGACGCAGTCAGGTCAGCTCCGATGCTGTGGTCAGGTCAGCTCCGATGCTGTAGTCAGGTCAGCTCCGATGCCGTAGTCAGGTCAGCTCCGGTGCCGTAGTCAGGTCAGCTCCGGTGCCGTAGTCAGGTCAGCTCCGGTGCCGTAGTCAGGTCAGCTCCGATGCCGTAGTCAGGTCAGCTCCGATGCCGTAGTCAGGTCAGCTCTGGCGCCGTAGTCAGGTCAGCTCCGGTGCCGTAGTCAGGTCAGCTCCGGTGCCGTAGTCAGGTCAGCTCCGATGCCGTAGTCAGGTCAGCTCCGGTGCCGTAATCAGGTCAACTCCGGTGCCGTAGTCAGGTCAGCTCTGGTGCCGTAGTCAGGTCAGTTCCGATGCCGTAGTCAGGTCAGCTTTGGTGCCGTAGTCAGGTCAGGTCAGATCCGATGCCGTAGTCAGGTCAGCTCTGGCGCCGTAGTCAGGTCAGCTCCAGTGCCGTAGTCAGGTCAGCTCCGGTGCCGTAGTCAGGTCAGCTCCGGTGCTGTAGTCAGGTCAGATCAGTCAGGTCAGTCAGGTCAGGCATGACGTAACAGTCGGGTCTGGCGGCGGAGCTGAGCCATGTCCAGCGGCCGGTCCAGTCAATGCAAGTGTACCGACGGCCGTATTCAGCTGGTGTATATTAGAGGTCTCAACGGTGGAGATATGGCAGCCCATACCCATCCGCTACGTGTGGGATATGGCAGCCCATACCCACCCGCAACGGGAGGGGTGGATTATCGGCCCATACCCACCCAATACTGGCGGAAGATGGCAACCCATACCCACCCGCAACGGGAGGGACTAGCAGCCCATACCCACCCGCTACGGGAGGGGTTGGGTTAGGTTGTACCTACCCGCAACTTGAGATATCCTCCAATAATGGTGCCATACCCACCCGTATGCCCGTGGATTTATCGATTGGTTATTTGGGCTTAAGGGCGCATCGACTGCTTCGGTCATACAGCGCCCATCTGGTAGATTTGTCACCAAAGGAACTGTACCAATAGTTTACCCGTGACTATCAAAATTGATTGTATTCATGAGTAAAAGTTATTTTTGATATAGCCAGTGGTTCTGTACACATGCAGGGTAGGGCTATACGTGGCACCAAAGGTGACTGTGGCTTCAGTTAGTCATGTGTGATCGGTATTCCTCTGTGGTTTCCTCTGTGGTACAATTCCTCTGTGGTTGGTTGGTTATTGGTTTTACGACACGTCGACCGTTGAGTCATGTAGCGTCGCCAATCTCTCACGCCGATTGGTCGCGGACGAAGAGTAGCGACAGGTGAGACTCGAACCCACAACCTTTCCATTGTGAGACGAGCATCCTACCCCTAGACCACTCGTCTCCTCCTCTGTGGTCTGTAGGACCTCATTCAGGCGTTTATTATCGGCCTCAACCATAGGTCCACTTCGTGCTTTGAGTGCATTGCCTTCCTTCGCTATGGTTTGTTCGCTTGTCCCACTGCGGCAGTGTGAAAATACAAATATAATTGTTTTCTACTCTTCCGTATCCGAATGGAGCTCAAATGTATGTTAAGGTAAACAATTACAAAACGTTGACCTATATTGTAAAAAGCATGCAGGAGCGAAGCAGCTGAACTGCTTAACACGGTAAGAGAATACAGCCGACGCCAAAAAGCGTCACATACTTATCTAAAAAGCATCATAAGTATCCAAAGAGTACCACATGCCTATTTGTAGCTAATTCCAGGAAGGATATTCCATTGAGAAATTGCAACATGGTTAAAGCTGTTGAAGATTTATGACGTTTATGATATTTACCCGTCATATACCCGCGGTGTACATCGACTGCTGACCCATACCCACCCGCTCGCCACCCAGTGTTTTCTCAAACCCTATTTCCGTACCAGTGGACTGCATGTGGATGGCGGGTGAGTACGGGTAAACCCACCCCAGTCTTCCGATCTCTACTGCGCAGGCGGACGTCCACAGTGCAGCCTTCAACATCTCAGCACTAACCGTCAGATCAAGGTTATCTACAGCAGACCGGTATCTTGCAACGTGCCCGCCTGCACTGGTCCGGCACTCTCCAGCCAAATCCGGCCCGGCACACTCCAGTACACTACAGCCAGCTCCGACCCAGCACACTCCAGCCAGCTCCGGCCCAGCACACTACAGCACATTACAGCCAGCTCCGACCCAGCACACGCTAGCACACTCCGGCCAGCTCGGGTCCGGCACACTACAGCCAAATCCGGCCCGGCACACTACAGCTAGCTCCTGCCCGGCACACTCCAGCCAGCTCCGGCCCGGCACTCCAGCACACTCCAGCCAGCTCCGGCCCGGCACACTCCAGCCAGCTCCGACCCGGCACTCCAGCACACTCCAGCCAGCTCCGGCCCGGCACTCCAGCACACTCCAGCCAGCTCCGGCCCGGCACTCCAGCCAGCTCCGGCCCGGCACTCCAGCACACTCCAGCCAGCTCCGACCCGGCACACTCCAGCCAGCTTCGGCCCGGCACACCAGTTAGCTCCGGTCCAGCACACTCCAGCTAGCTTCAGCCCGGCACTCAAGCACACTCCAGCCAGCTCCGATCGAGCACAATCCAGCCAGCTCCGGTTCAGCACACTTCAACCAGCTTCAGCCCGGCACTCTAGCGATGCGCCCCTAAGCCCAAATAACCAACCGACCATGTTGATCATATAGCTCAAGCCAGTTGCGTCCGGACGGGAACTCCGGGAGAACTCCCGGCTGTATACCAGACGGAATATTTTCTGTACGCGGATAAATGCCACTTGTACTTCAGGTCAGGGGCGGTCCCACCCCAGACAGGATATTTGGCGTGCGAGAAATACCACCGGTACTTCAGGTCAGGGGCGGTCGCACTCCAAGCAGGATATTTCGGTGCGAGAAATGCCACCTGTAATTCAGGCCAGGGGCGATCGCACTTCAGATAGGATATCTGAGGTACGAAAATGCCACGAACAAACCTTGGGTTTTTGCACGACGCATTCGATTGCTGGGCCATATAGCGTCGCCAACTGCTGGGCCATATTATCTGCAGGAAAGAAACTGGCAGAAACGGTAGGCAATATGCAATCGGAGTGCAAAAACCACGGCTGTTACATCAGACCACATGTGCCTGCATATGCCAGTGACCGACGGCGTCGAAAGCTCCACAGTTCCTGTGCAAATCACCCTCTAGGAGACACGGGACTCGCCGAACCGGGTGGACCCATCGGCACAGTCATCAGGGAGTGACCAATCTATCACAAGCAGACACAGCCCGTCGGACGGTGGACCGCCGCGACCAACACAGTACCTAAAGCTGCGCCCTTCCCATACCGGTCGATCGATGCGCGCACTTGAAGCTGATGTCAGTCACCAGAACACACAGCCGCCTGCACAACAACCCGCCGCGCAAGGCCATCGATTGGCGCGCTGCTCTGGGCTAAGCTTCAGCTGCAAAACAGACCTGCTGCTGAGTATCGCGGCGCAACACACCACACCGCGCCACCTGTTCGCACCAGCTGCTGATGGCGACCTTTGGGAGCTGTGGGACGAGACTGCCACCCGCTGAGGACGCCAATCAGCATGGCCGCCGACTGTGCAGTTTCGACGGCGGCCGGTCGGTCTGGGCACTGGCGCGTCGGCGGTCGTCCACTCCACCGCGGCGTGAAATGTTCCGCCAGAGAGAACGTGGGGTGTCCGGCGGTACTTTCGACGGAGAGCCGAGCGACCCCAGCAGGCCACGGCGGATCCGCAATATAGCGGCACACTCAGACCGACCACGCGATGCCCACTGACCTTGCACTGGCCACACCGCGAACAACAGCGGCACCCATCACCAGACAGGTAGGTCGTCTGACCAAACCAAGCACTCAAACCAACGCCCACCAGTCGTGCTCACCAACTTCAAAACTTGACACCGGCCTCGGTTGGCTATTTGGGCTTCAGGGCGCGCCGAACACGATGATCATACAACGCCCATTGGCGTTGACCGCAGCCTTGACGGTGCCCAAAGACAGGGCTCGAGAGACAGACACGTGGCCATTCCGGTCGAGGACGACCGAGATCGGCCGCCTGCAGCCGGCGCGCCACGCGCGGCGCCGGGCGGCCACGCATTGTCCGCGGTGCACGATACACCGGTGGTCAATTGGGCTTTAGGGCGCGCCCACCATAATGGTCATCTTGCATCGTTTCGTTGTCGTTTCTACTCCACACTCCACGGCCCAGATCCCTCTGATGTGGGTCCAGATCCTTTTCGTGAGGAGCAGATGAATCTCTGGTTAACCAAACCGATCTGACAGGACCGAAAGCATCCAGTGGGAACGAAATGGTGGAACCATCCTGTTAGCTCAGCTGATCAGAGCGCCAATCCGATTGCTCAGTTGATCAGAGCGCCAGCCTGCGTTGGTCTCCCTTGCCACGGCAGGGGCCTAGTTCGATTCGCTTCACGCGCTCACATAGTCCTCAGCTGGGAGGATCAGTTGGCAACTCGCCTAATAAGGGCGGGGACGCAGCAATTCGGCGGCCGTGCTGGTGCATTGACGGCACGTTAAACTCTCGGTCAATATTCTGTCGTTCAACTGGAATTCACGGATCGGGTGGTTGGGCAGGGTTCACACAGCAGCTCTCTTTGGCATATGACCTTGGTCCACAAAGACACCACAGCAAGAATTCGGACTGAATTTACAATAAAAAAAGACAAAAAAGTGAGTATGCCATTACTCTTGGCACGTGAGATTCGCCACGGCTAGTGGTATCCGACACACCACGGCCAGTGGTATCCAACACACCACAGCCACTGGTATTCGACAGCCACGGCCAGTGGTATCCGACAGCCGTCCACGGTCAGTGGCATTCAACACACCACGGCCAGTGGTATCCGACACACCGCAGCCAGTGGTATCCGACAGCCACGGCCAGTGGTATCCGACAGCCATCCACGGTCAGTGGCATTCAACACACCACGGCCAGTGGTATCCGACACACCACAGCCAGTGGTATCCGACAGCCACGGCCAGTGGTATCCGACAGCCATCCACGGTCAGTGGTATTCAACACACCACGGCCAGTGGTATCCGACACACCACAGCCAGTGGTATCCGACACACCACATCCAGTGGTATCCAACACACCACGGCCAGTGGTATTCGACAGCCACGGCCAGTGGTATCCGACAGCCATCCACGGTCAGTGGCATTCAACACACCACGGCCAGTGGTATCCGACAGCCATCCACGGTCAGTGGCATTCAACACACCACGGCCAGTGGTATCCGACAGCCACGGCCAGTGGTATCCGACACACCACGGCCAGTAGTATCCGACACACCACAGTCAATGGTATCCGACACCACGGCCAGTGGTATCCGACACACCACGGTCAGTGGTATCCGACACACCACAGTCAATGGTATCCGACACCACGGCCAGTGGTATCCGACACACCACGGTCAGTGGTATCCGACACACGTGGTGCGGCAGCTGGTCTGCTGACCTGTTGGTCTGCTGGCCTGCTGGTCTGCTGACCTGTTGGCCTGCTGGGTAGGGGCCGCGCACTGTACCTGGCTCAGGCGGGCTCACTGCAGCCCCACGTCCGATTCTATTCTGAGCTCCAACCGAGCATCAAACTGCGGCCCGGCCAGTCATTCCAACTGACATTTCTGGTGCAGGCTATGTGAACAGGCCAGGCATAACCTGTCTGCGCCTGCTGACGGCTCCGATACTGCCCGACACAGTGCTCGACAGTGCGTGTCTGTCTGTCTTCATAACCTGTCTGCGCCTGCTGACGGCTCAGATACTGCCCGACACAGTGCTCGACAGTGCGTGTCTGTCTGTCTTCATAACCTGTCTGCGCCTGCTGACGGCTCAGATACTGCCCGACACAGTGCTCGACAGTGCGTGTCTGTCTGTCTTCATAACCTGTCTGCGCCGTGCTGCGACAGCCAGAGTCGGCTGGCATACCTTGGACCAGCGCCGGCTCCGCCCGCACGTGATGCCCAGCTGCAGACTGTACATACAGAGGCGGCACTACAGCAGCAGTATATCTCAAGCTTCACCGAGGAGCATCATTTTGTTACCACGTTCTTGCTGCGAAGGTTTTGCTCTCTTATAACGGAAGTCTTTCTGTTGATTTGTCCGTTTGTTTTCTGTTTTACCTGTTTTGCGATCGTTCGTCTCACGGCAATACTTGGGTAGGGATCAGGGGCGGATCCAGGAATTGCAATGGGGGCACTTGTCTGAAGGAGCGCTATATCTTCGAAGTGGCGCCTTCGGCTAAAAAGTCGTTCAGCGAGGGAGAAGTGAACTCGAGCACAATGAAGGGCGCCTTTTCCTTCCAAGGGGCGTCTATTTCTCTCCGAGGGGCGCCTCTGGTTGAAACAATATGTTAAGCGGGGGAGGAAGAAGTGCACTCGAGCCTTCTTGGAGGGGCGCCACCTTCCATGGGTAGCACATGCCCTCAGTGTCCCCTCCCCTGAATCCGCCCATGACAAGGATGGAGTTGGAAGAACAAGGGAAACGAAAATTGCACGCTCTCGCCGCAGAAATTGCCTCCGAACTGTTCATACTTCCCACAAATACGCACAGACATTGCGTGGTTAACGGTTGAGTATTTGGCTGGCGAGCCAGGCCGTGTGGGCGGGCCGCTGACAATTCAGCTGATGGCAGCTACATGACGGCGAGGCAATCTGCTGCACGCTAGCGCGGCCAAACTTCACCTGGCCACGGCACCCCGTGCGGCTCGATACCGGCCGTCACGCCCGGTCAATTTGTTGATGACAGGGAATGTATACTGTACATGATCGCAAGCAATGGCAGTGCACTTGCAAAGTAGAACATATGGAGTGGTACGCAAGTGCAGATAATGGCGTGCCGTCAACTGCGAAGTACTTTAATGGTTTACGACTGGGTGATGGAACGACTTTGTCCGACTTCAACTCCACCTCGCATGGTCTTGTAACAATTTATTTCCCAGTAAGCCGGCATTACTGACCAAGACTCTCAAACGCAAATGAAAAATTGTCACACGCTTCGATAAGCGGCCGGGAAAAGGCGTGAGTCAGGGCGTAAGTCGTGCCCCGACCGCCTGCACAAGTGTCTGGCCGACTGTACAAGTGCGACGGCCACATACCCGCCGACTGCCACACACCGCCGCCACTGTCGAGTCGGCCGGGACCCGGCCACCACACACCGCCGCCACTGTCGAGTCGGGCGGGACCCGGTCACCACACCGCCGCCACTGTCGAGCCGGGCGGGACCCGGCCGCCACACACCGCCGCCACTGTCGAGTCGGGCGGGACCCGGCCACCACACACCGCCGCCACTGTCGAGCCGGGCGGGACCCGGCCACCACATACCCGCCACTGTCGAGCCGGGCGGGACCCGGCCGCCACACACCGCCGCCACTGTCGAGTCGGGCGGGACCCGGCCGCCACACACCGCCGCCACTGTCGAGCCGGGCGGGACCCGGCCGCCACACACCGCCGCCACTGTCGAGCCGGGCGGGACCCGGCCGCCACACACCGCCGCCACTGTCGAGCCGGGCGGGACCCGGCCGCCACACACCGCCGCCACTGTCGAGTCGGGCGGGACCCGGCCACCACACACCGCCGCCACTGTCGAGTCGGGCGGGACCCGGCCGCCACATACCGCCGCCACTGTCGAGTCGGGCGGGACCCGGCCACCACACACCGCCGCCACTGTCGAGTCGGGCGGGACCCGGCCGCCACACCGCCGCCACTGTCGAGCCGGGCGGGACCCGCCGCCACTGTGAGGGACCGCCACAACGCCGCCACACACCGCCGCCACTGTCGAGTCGGGCGGGACCCGGCCACCACACACCGCCGCCACTGTCGAGTCGGGCGGGACCCGGTCACCACATACCCGCCACTGTCGAGCCGGGCGGGACCCGGCCACCACACACCGCCGCCACTGTCGAGCCGGGCGGGACCCGGCCGCCACACACCGCCGCCACTGTCGAGCCGGGCGGGACCCGGCCGCCACATACCGCCGCCACTGTCGAGTCGGGCGGGACCCGGCCGCCACACACCGCCGCCACTGTCGAGCCGGGCGGGACCCGGCCACCACATACCGCCGCCACTGTCGAGTCTGGCGGGACCCGCCGCCACTGTCGTGGGCGGGACCCGGCCGCCACACCGCCGCCACTGTCGAGTCGGGCGGGACCCGGCCGCCACACCGCCGCCACTGTCGAGTCGGGCGGGACCCGGCCGCCACACACCGCCGCCACTGTCGAGTCGGGCGGGACCCGGCCGCCACACACCGCCGCCACTGTCGAGTCGGGCGGGACCCGGCCACCACATACCGCCGCCACTGTCGAGCCGGGCGGGACCCGGCCACCACACACCGCCGCCACTGTCGAGTCGGGCGGGACCCGGCCGCCACACCGCCGCCACTGTCGAGTCGGGCGGGACCCGGCCGCCACACACCGCCGCCACTGTCGAGTCGGGCGGGACCCGGCCACCACACACCGCCGCCACTGTCGAGTCGGGCGGGACCCGGCCGCCACATACCGCCGCCACTGTCGAGTCGGGCAGGACCCGGCCGCCACATACCGCCGCCACTGTCGAGCCGGGCGGGACCCAGCCACCACATACCCGCCACGATGAAAGATCGACCAAACCATTGTGGAACAAGGCCCAACAGAAGTGGCAGCCACGAAATTAATGTTCTGCTCACGGATGACAATAGGCGGTTTCACGCGCGCACTAGCGGGAAATAATCGTCATGACATCCCAATGGCGGGGTCAGGCCATAATAATTATGTCGATCTGAATGCTTTTAAACCGGAGATTTGACCAATTTATTAGATGAATAAACAAACAGAGTACGTTCAATTACCTAATACGACAATTTTTGGACTAGTTACAGCTTGCTTATGCACAAACCCTGAAAATGTACACCTACATCCGCGTGTGGGACGTCATCTATTTGGGAATCTGGAAGTCAGACCAAGCGAGCCTGACCTCGGAAGTAAACTCGATGACAACAGCTGTTTGTCGAATTCAGCGGTCTTCACATTTCAAATTTTCCGAGCACTCCACCACTCTGATCCATATCGCCAGCCATCTTCGACCCCGGCAAGTGATTGGCCCTTTATCACTCGCACGTCCGGCGGTCCGCGCCAACTTCGCATGTCCGGGGGGGGGAGATGTCTGCCCTCCCCTAAGATCTCGAGAACTATGCTAGGTAGCGACAAACGGAAAACGGCTTTGGATAGCTGGTGACAAGCTCTATCGCAAGTATTTCGGTCATTTTCTCGTTCAGGTCAATATTTAGGTCGCTGGGTCATCATATGTCAAATTCGACCAGATCGGGTGGGACCCTCAGATATTGGCACATATCTCAGGACCTGTAACAGATAGAAACAAACTGCAAATGCTATTCGACAGCCCTTGAAATGTGCTAGCGACATACGCTGTGTAATTTAAGGTCAGGTCAACAGATGGGTCACCGAAACAATGACCTCAGGTCAAGGTCATGGGGTACAGTAGGGAGGTCATGCAATATATCAATCGACACGTCTTGGCGATACAAGCACAATGACGGTAATTTCAGCCTTCTAGCTCAATGCATTGCAATATAATGCGCAGAAATGTGCTAGTGATTTCAGGTGACCTCAGCTGACCTTGGTGGGGCCACTGAGCAAAAATGTCAGCGATAGCATTACGAATAGCTTCCAACTACACGCCATAACGGTTGAAGGTCATTCCGAGAGCAAATATGTAACCAGGAAACATTTGTAGATTTTTTCCATAGGCCTATAATGGGTAAACCATGGCCACGACCTGACCTCAGGTCAACGCTACGAAAAAACCGTGACATACATATTATAGACCCTGATAAGATAATGACATGATATAAGTTTGAAATCAATCGCCCAATTATTGTGGGAGTGATGCCACCTAGAACTCGGAGGGACGTTGGGTCACTTCACCTGACCTGGTGACCTGACTTGAGATAACCCAGGGTCCAAAATTTCTGAGGATATGCGGAAAGGACCGCTGAGCAGCCATGCGAGGTTTGGCCTTGCTAACCCGATTAGTATGGCGGCAAAGTAGGAAAAACCGCAGGGGGGGGGCGGATATCCCCCCGGACGTGCGCGGGTTATGATAGCTACGACGAATTATAATCCACGTTTAAAAAAATGACTGTCATCATTTGTGCATAATTTACGGCTGAAATATGTCAGGCAAACCAGCAAACAAGTTTGTTTCCGACGCGCATATTTTGAACGTTTGGGTCTCTTGAGTCTTCGGGGTGCTGTAAACAACTCATTCTTTGTTATTTCTTACGAGTATGATATTCAAAGACAAGGGTTAATTGCCCACCTCCCATTCGGGGTTATTCAGGTAGGAACACAGCGACATTTAAAAACGGAGCCTCATATGGTGCAGTGGACGCCATTGCAACTGTAAACAACCCGCTTGTAAAGTGGAGAGACTTGAATATTTTCGGGAGCGTCAAGATGGAATCGTGGCATCTGGATATAACGTATTTCCATATTTATTCACAATACTAGTACTTCACAACCATAAAATGAAACGCAAAATGAAAACTATTAATCCGCAGATACACATCACCACTTCATCCCCAATATTGTATATTTGCTGGTAATGCAACGCCAAATTTATTTTCTATCCGACAACTCATATACCCTCATATACCCCCGTACCATGGTGCCCCGTACCATGGTACCCCGTACGTCACTCATATACCCCCGGCCATGGTGCCAAATGCGGCCAGATTGGCTAGTTGCTTTTGTGAATCGAATGCTTTTTTGAAACAGTGCCGCAATTTGAATATGTTGGCTGAGTTTCATATTTAATTTATTATTTTATAGTTAAAACGTCTGGAACATTTCATCTCTACAGATAAAGTACAAAAATTTCAATTATATGCCCTTCATACAGGACAAAGTCATCGACTTTGCATCCCGGTGCTTATTGGCCATCGTGAAACGGGCTAATGCCACTGCTTTTGATTGCGGGCTAGGGTCAAAGATAACCAGACACCGGGTGTGGTATATGTCTACTCACCTACGACATGTTGTGGATCGGGAGAGGGGACTATTATCCTGGCTATCTTCAGAAGCCTGTCACATCTTGAAGTCATGCAGCAAACGATAACCCAGTATTGGAAAACATCCCATCGTGTGTTTCGTGAACTTCAAAGTTGCACGAAAAGAGCTGAGATCAACAAGAAATATAAAGCCAGGTTCAGAGGCGTCAGTTCACGAATTCCAAGTAAAAGTGGTGGTTTGGAAAATTTAGACGCAATGTGATATCAGGCCAGGGTCAAGTGAGTTCAAATTGTCGGGCATATACCTGAAGGCGATTTTCAGAATACCATTGACACGAATTATCTGACGATATGTTATAACAGGGTAGGCACAACAGAAACAAGCAAAACGAAATGCAGTCACCATTACCAAAATAATTGTTAGATCCTGGAAGACACCAATAATGACGTTTGTGCGTATTTGTGTGGAACGAATAAGTGCGTTTGCGTGTATTTGTGTTTCAACGAACCAGTATGTTATTGCAAGCCGTATTTTTTTAGAAGAACGCAACATTTAACATTTGGAAATGTACACTAATAAAGACGTCACCCACATCACATGTATTAACATCAATATATCTCAATTAATTTTCGGTCCGGTGTCAGATGTAAACATAAATCTGGTTTTTGGCCATTGACGAGGTAATTAGGACGAAAATTACCTATACATTATTCGCACGCAATTATATATTCTAAACATTGTTCTGTGCAGTGCACAACCTGGCACAAACACAAAAGTTGGATGGAAGTAACATTAGCTGAATCTGATATATAGTGGGTGTCTAGGATCCAACCGGTATTGGCTAATGGGAAAATGTAGACCAGCATGAGAGGCGTTAAATGGGCGAGGGCAAGAGGCTGGCTGTAGCTCGCCCATGCTCCAGACACATTGGGCACCAAATCGTGACAGGACATGTGTCGACAGACGGCAAAGTTGCCAAGAAAGCGCAGAACTGCGCTTTCTAGGCAGTCCGAGTAGGCATGCATCTAATGGCGTTCAGATTTCGTAGAGATGCAAGAAGTTAGGAAAGAATACAAATATGTCGCTTATTTGGTTGCCTGGCTGTCCGGCTTTTGTCTTATTGGTTGCTTGCGATCGTATGTGAGTGAAACTATGTGACCTCGAAGCTTGGAATTTTCGCACACGCCAGACAATGAATGGACAATGTGTGTTTTCGAATACCACTGTCGTGGTGTGTGTACTGGGCATGGCCGCCCAGTACTGATCGTGTGGAGTGTACTGATACTGTGCATTAGACAGAGACAGTTTGGACCAACCTACCACAACCACATTCGGCCCGGTTGGATTCTGAATCCATTTTGCGCGCTGATTTCAAAACTGTTTTTGTGTTTGCTCTAGGGCCATTAGAAATCAAAATGCTTAACTTTTGAGCCTTCCTTTTGTCATATATGTAATCCGCCTTCTATGAAGTATTGTTTAATCCATGAGTTGAAAGCAAAAGTGAATTCTTTGACAGACCGGGGAAGTGGCGGTGTCCAGTCAATGACGGACAGTCTAACTGCTGACAGCTGGCAGCACGATGAGACGCCCAAAGGGGAGCAAAACTCCTCCTGCCAAGCTCAGATCTGGACCTGACAAGATATTCGGGATCAGGAGGCCCCTGCCCATCAACAAGCTGCCTCTGAATAAAGAGATAGGAAGTGCCCTGGCTTTCGAAGCTGAGCAGGAGAGGATGAAGAAAGGGAAGAAGGATATTGATTGCAAGGACGCCACTGAGAAGGTCACTGAGAAGGTTGTAGAAGTCTACAAGACTGCCAACATCCCTACAATAAGCAAGAAGAAGGTGAAGGAAAAGATGCAGAAGATGTGGCAGATGAGGAACGAGAGTCTGAATGAGATAGCCAAGGGCCAGACTGGTATGGACAGGAAGAGAAGGAAGAAGAAGAATGGCAAAGTGAAGAGGAAGTTCACAGATATAGAGGAGGAACTGTTTGATGTAGCTGATGATGACAACGTTCCTGAGATGGAGAAGGAGTTTCTGGTCGCCCAGAGGAAGCGTGGGAGGGAGGGCTGTATTGGTGGAGTAGACATTATAGAGTCCGCCAGGCTGCAGAAAACTAAAGAGAAGGAAGAAAAAGCAGCCAAGAAAAATGCTGAGAACAAAGAGAAGACAGAAAAGAGGAAGAGGAGAAGTGATGATGATGTGAAAAGAATGATGTCTAAAGTGGCAGTGGAGAACAGTGAGAGCGAGGATGACAATGAAGAAAAGGATGTGAATGACAATGAGTACAAATGCCAGGTGAATAAGAAAGAGAAAACCGAGAAAAAGAAAAAGCAGAAGGAAGCAGAGGCTAAACTCGGTGAAACAACAGATAGGTTCAAGATATCCAGTGATGCAGTGGCTCATGTCACAAACACCATCAGAGTGGCAGACAACACTATAACTGCAGGGGATAAGAGTAAAGTGATCAATTCCAAGACAGTTGAGAGAGTAAGGAAGAAGTCTTGGGAGCAAAAGAAAGACAAATTTCGGGGGTTTGAGGCTAAAGGTCTGATGGTGGATGAAAGGATCAATGACAACAAAGTAGAGGTTGGTGTAGGAGAGAAGAACCATAAAAGGTTTGCCACTGTAAGGAGTGAGGACTGTGCTGTCATCGGGTACCCCGGCGAGGAGTTCCTGGGTCACGTGGCCCCGGTGGGGGGGGGGGGGGGGGGGGGACCTGGCCACCAGCCTGGTGGGGTTCGTGGAGGAGCGGGGCATCAACATCGCCAGCCTGCAGGTGGTCTTCAGCGATGGTTGCAGCAAGATGGGCGGCTACAACCATGGGTTCATCGCTGAGTTCGAGAGGCTGGTGGGTCGCCCCCTCCTCCACATCCACTGCATCGTCCACAGCCTGGAGAAGGTGTTCAACCACCTGTTCATCCACTACGCCGGCCCCACCACCGGCCCGGCCTCCTGGAGTGGGGAGGAGGCCAAGAGGCTCCAGGGCAATGTGTGGGACCTGCAGGTGGAGGAGTTCGAGGCCATCCCCAGCCCCACCCTCAGGGCCCTGCTGGACGTCATCCCCCCCCCCGCCGTCATGAAGGAGTTCAACCATGATACCAGATATCTGTTGGAGATGGCCGGGGCAGTGGAGTCTGGACAGCTGCAGGAGAGGTGGGCCAGGGCACGGGCTGGTGCAATGACCAACGCCCGGTGGCAGAACACGGAGAGCATGGAGCTGCGGGTGTACATGAGCACGGCCACCCCCAGCGAGGCACAGAGACGCATGACCTCCTTCATCATCCACGTCTACGTGCCCTCCTTCCTGGAGATCAGGCAGAGGAACCTGCTGCTGGAGGGTCCCCGCCACCTGCTCACCATCGTCACCAGGGTCGTCACCTACTGCACCAAGGAGGAGGTGGACATGCTGAAGCCCTACCTCCAGTTCAACGCCTACTTCGCCCAACATGAGGTAGTGCTGGCCTCCCTGCTGGCCTTCAGGGAGAGGGAGGAGAGGGAGCAGGCCTTGGCCATCGTCAAGAAGCTGAGGAAGAAGGAGCAGAGGAGCAAGAGGAAGACTGTTAGGAAAGTGAGGAACCCCGAGATCAACCTGGCGGCCACCAAGTTGTCCGAGCTGGTGGACCTGCAGAAGGCGACCTCCTCTCCTCCCATCCTGTTCCAACACACAGACCAGGAACTGGACCAGTTCCTGGAGGAGCCATACTCAGAGCCAGGACTGCCCTGCACCACCACTGCAGTGGAGAGGGGTGTGAAGATGACCACGGAGGCGGCCACCATGGCCAGCGGGGCCTGGCAGCAGGACATGGTCACGTGGAACAGGCAGGAGGCCAGGAACAGGAACAAGTTCAGGGGCAAGAAGGAGGAGTTCAACTGCTGAGTTATATGGATAATGATTTACCAATGTTTTTTTATGCATTACACAATATATGTGCCTTCTTGCTACTCGATAGATTACAAGTTAATACTTTGCCGAATGACAAAAGTTAAGCATTTTGACTTTTAATGACCCTAGAGCAAAAACAAAAACAGTTCTGAAATCAGCGCGCAAAATGGATTCAGAATCCAACCGGGCCGAATGTGGTTGTGGTAGGTTGGTCCAAACTGTCTCTGTCTACTGTGCATGACAACTGTTAACATCGCCCGGTCAACCGCCGGGTCACGCGTCACGCGGACACGAGGCAGGTGCAAAAAGCGAGAGCGGCGTTTTCACCGTTTTTCACGATTGGGTCTGGCGCTGGAAAACGGGTAAACATGGCGAACCGTCGTTACGTGCATTACTCGGTTGCATGTATCGACTACACTTTTCCCATGGATCCTCATCGCCTGCAGTGTGTTCGGGCCCCGTCACTGTGACGAGTGGTTCGGGTTTCGGCCCGAGAAACGAGCTCAGCTTCCCACCCTCTTAACACCACTGTCAGATGGTCTTTTTCGGCTAAAAGTGACATAAGTGCATATTTGTGATGCTCACAGTACCTTATATTTGTCAAGCCGCAAAAAGTTTGGTAGCAATAGTTGATGCCTCGGACCATTACCAAACATCATTTTTGGCCGTCTAAGCTACCGGATGTACCGGTCGACAGCCGGAACCAACGACATTGCTTCAATGGCTGAAAATTACAAGGACGCACGCGCTGCCACGCCAGCCAGACTTCCACGGGAAGGATTTTACACAAGTAAATATAAATATTTCCAGTATGGATAAAGAAATAATGATAATAATAATAATAATAATAATGAATAATGAATAATGGATAATGATTCCAGTATGAATGAAGAAAGTCGGTTCCATTTAAACTTGCATAGCTGGCGAACCAATGGACAAATCCACACGAAACCACCACCACAATGTAGCTACGACAATAGGGCGCTCGCTCAGCGAAAGCGTTTTCAAAATATTCAATGTTCATCAACTCCAATATATCATACCCTCCAAGGTGTCATAACATCCAATGCCTCATGACTTCCAATACATTATAACATCCAATGCATCATAGCCTCCAATGTATCATAAATAGCAATGTTTATGATATTTTACAACCTCTAATGTACTAAAACTCTATCGAATCACGGTCATGGGCTCGGTTGCGTTAGGTTAGTTTTCGGCCCCCTTTAAACCGGCATAGATCGCGAATCGTGGACCGATCGATACCAAACGAACACCACAGTATAGCTCTACGACAATCGCCATTTTTCACCCAGCGAAGCGAGTGGGTCTTTACTTGTGTGCATATTATTTATGAAGCCACAAACACAACACTGTTTTAAACATAAAACGCAGCCTGCCTAAACAACCATCTATAAGGAAGATACAAAACTGTGTGCAAAACTGTGTCAATTCAGTATCCCGCAAACCGACCAAATACCGAATCGACAGCATATATTACATACCACTTGTGTTGTGTAATATGTTCCACCCATTTCCACGAAAAAAGTGTTGTGTTGTTTGCGTCGTGTCTATGACGCAGTGTACCTCTAACGGTTGGAAAAGTGGTCTCCCGGCCACTGGCTCACCAGCCAGATATCGAACAGTTCACCAGGCTTCGTCAGTTCGTCGTTGCAGGAAGTATAAACAGTTCGATGCCATTTTGGCGGTGAGAGCTCCGCAATTTTTCGTTTTATTTATCCATCACTGCTGTGCGAGTGTCGCAGTCACAAAGTCACAGTCACAGTCACAGTCACACGCAGTGGCTCTGCATTAAGTATTGCCAGCAGCTAGGCAAAACTAGCACGGAAACATGCGATATCATCAAAACGGCCTATGGGGAACTGTCCTATCGTTCTCTGGTCGACCGTCAACAAGCAGAAACAGTAAGGTGGCTGAAATGGTGGTGGGTTTGTGAAAGCTGACAAAATGTGGACCGTTACACAACCGTGTGGCGCGGTGGGAATATCGGTCGAGGTGTGTCAGTCCATTTTGACTGCGTATTTGGACAGGGGCGGGTAGCAGCGAAGTTCGTGCCACGCGAGTCTTGGCCTCCGGGCAAGAGGGTAGTCCACCAGTCCACAGCCACAAGGAAGCAAGACCACCGGTCCACAGTCACAGGGAAGCAAAATCACCAGCCAAGAGCTACGAGGAAGCAAGACCACCAGTCCACAGCCACAAGGAAGCAGGACCACCAGTACACAGCCACAAGGAAGCAATACCACCAGTCCTCAGCCACAAGGAAGCAGGGTCACCAGTCCACAGCCACAAGGAAGCAAGACCACCGGTCCACAGTCACAGGGAAGCAAAGCCACCAGCCAAGAGCTACGAGGAAGCAAGGCCACCAGTAAACAGCCACAAGGAAGCAAGACCACCAGTCCACAGCCACAAGGAAGCAGGACTACCAGTCCTCAGCCACAAGGAAGCAGGACCACCAGTCCACAGCCACAAGAAAGCAAGACCACCAGACCACAGCCACAAGAAGCAAGATCACCAGTCAAACGCAACAGGAAGCAATACCACCAGCCAACAGCTACAAGGAAGCAGGACCACCAGTCCACAGCCACAAGGAAGCAGAACCACCAGTCCTTAGCCACAAGGAAGCAGGACCACCAGTCCACAGCCACAAGGAAGCAAGACCACCGGTCCAGTCACAGGGAAGCAAAACCGCCAGCCAAGAGCTACGAGGAAGCAAGGCCACCAGTAAACAGCCACAAGGAAGCAAGACCACCAGTCCACAGCCACAAGAACAGCCACGAGGAAGCAAGACCACTAGTCCACAGCCACAAGGAAGCAGGACCACCAGTCCACAGCCACAAGGAAGCAAGACCACCAGTCCCCAGCCACGAGGAACCAATACCACCAGTACACAGCCACTGACCTGCTTCGGCGTACAAAATCAGATGCACACATTTTAAAAACCATCAATACTGGCGATGAAACGCGGCTTTGCGGCTACGACTCAGAAACAAAAGCTCAACCATTAGTGTGGAGGTCGCAATCATCACCACGACCAAGAAAGATCACCAAGTTCGAAGCAAAAAGGACGTGATGCTCACAGCGTGCTTCAACCGGGACGGTGTCGTGCATCATCAGCACGTTCCGATGGGTTACTCCGTAAGCAATGAGCATTATTTGCAAGTTTTGCGGCGTGTCAGTGACGCAGTGTGCCGCAAACGGTTGGAAAAGTGGTGTTCCGGTCACTGGTTCACGAGCCAGACATTGAACGGTTCTCCAGGCTTCGTCTGCGCGCCGTTGCAGGAAGAATGCACAGTTCGATGCCATTCTGGCGATGAGAGCTCCGCAATTTTTCGTTTAATTTGCTTTTCTACCCCAATCCTTGTCCAAGTATTCACACTAGACGAACTATCGCAAAACATGTAAAAGCGAACAAACAAACAAATAAAAAGAAGTACAAACGCCCGTAGAAAAGCGAAACGTTTGTAGCTACATATTTTAATATCCGGATCCCAAAAAGCGAAACGTTTGTAGCTACATATTCTAATATCCGGATCCCAAAAAGGATATGTTCCTGTAAAAAATGTTCGTTTCCAGCCCGATTTTTCTTAACAATTACCGGAAAAAATTCAGTTCATGACACTATAAAAATGAAATAAATAGGACTGCAAGATAGTTAAAAGTGCTGGGGAAGGTTTAAGAATGAATGAAGTAGAAAATTTGATGCAAGCATTTTCTCTATTTCTGAGCTAGGCCAAGTATGTGTGGCATCCAGCTTTCATGGTATACGTCCCGAGATTGAATGGGTAATGCTTGCATATTGTTCGCACCAAGCGTTCGTGTCTCACCTCTCAAACTTCGCTAGTTGTACCTCCGGACGGACGAAGATCATGCCCGATTCAGGAAGTTCCCTTTCATGAAATGGGCCGCCAGTCATCTGACTGCAAGACCTTACCTTCATCCTGTTTCTACCAACATTCTTGGGCTCCGTGAACTACGTGCAAACACAGCCGTCAAAAACTGCTCCACTTGTTTCCCAATGCCAGCGCAGCTCATCCAGCATACCCCGATCGTGCTTGAACCACGACGATCTTCAGACTACAGCACTGCGCCGACATCGTAACAGGCAGACCCGCAGCCAGCCTTAGCCGTAACGTCACGGCACAACAATAGCCAGAGTCGGCGATTCAGCGCGCGCCGAATTTTCCACAAAACATCGATCACGATAAAGTCAAACAGTGAGCATATATGCATTCTTTGCAACCAGCGTGTTTCAAGTTGCTAGAAAAACCATCGCTCCATCTCGTGTCGCAGGTGCATTGTGTTTATGACGCCATTGTGAAGTAACTTAATGGTGACCAGGAAACAAGTTTGCAAGTTGAAAGGTTGCCAGTTTTAGTTCGTTGGCGGTAATGGTACTGGCGAAATCGCTCTAAAAAAACAGGATGGAGAGTACGAATTACCCCTCATCTCCCCCAGCATTTCGCATATCTTTAAATCGTCGGGTAATTCCAACCTTCCAGACTTACTGTGCGGTCAAGCTTTTGCTGGTCGGATTAAATCAGTGAAAGCTGCTTAGAGTTCACAGAACAAGCCGTTCACCATCCGGTTATTTGGACTTAGGGGCGCATCGACTACTTCCGTTCACCATCCGGCCGTCAGGCTCGTGGTGAAGCCCTGTCAGCCCAGTACCGCACTGGACACACACAACTCCCATCCATATGCGGACGATTTTCTCGTAATTCTCCATGTAAGTCAGAGTTAGATTTATGTTTTGGAACCCCGGATTTGAGGCGGACAATTTTGGTGCATTCCGGATCGGAGACCACTTTTTTTTGCTGTATTCGACATTAACACTTTAAAAAAAAATTCAGCCAGTTCAGAGTGTTTTTGTCGAGCAGCAGGGTAATTGTTCTGGTTGACAAACATCCCGGACAAGGGCGTGTTGCTAACCCCGATGTAGGTGGTGATCACTGGCAGAGGAGCTAAACAAAACATCACTCACACTCCATTCAGGAATTTGTTTCAATCGAAAAGTTAATGGATAATACATATATGGCTCGTACACATTAACAGTCGCAACACACTCGTATACACTAATGCTGAAGAAGTATCAAAGGTATAGAAATCTGGCCGTGAGGCACAGCTTTGACACGATTTTACTCAGCATCGTCATGCACTTCCTGGATCATACATCCTGTTTGCCATCATTATCAATGTTGGCAAACCTTCCCCATGCCGTATTCGTACTTGCAGCCCGATCTAAGACCAGTCAGGTTGCAACCAACTCTGGCCTAGGAATCACCATTTCCCCACCAGCGATCCGGCGCGCTGCTACTTGCCGCAACTCGACATTACAACCGTGAACACAACACATCTGCACTCAACGTCTCCACCTCAAGGTAATAAGGTAATCTCCACCTCAACATTTCCGCGCCGTTCACAAACCAACGCCTTGCAACATCACTGTGTGCAAATACTGTGTGAGCATGTGGCGTGCCACCACATCACCAGCCGTCGCGACGTCGAAACCGTGCCAGCGTGCACGTTCCCACAGCCGGCCCCGACAGTCCCACAACGACCGGAGCCCACACGGTGACGTCACCAGACGCTGCCGCCTGTTCGGCGTGGCGTGGCGTGGCGTGGCGGCTGCGGCTCGGACACCGCTGACGAAGACTGCTGGCGTGTGTGCCGGGCGAGAGCCGTGCACGATGGCCGTAATCCGCGGGGCGCGGGTGCACCGGCAGTAGAGGTGGCAAATACGAATAATTTCGGGACCGAAGACCGAGACCGGTCGGTCTGATGAGACAGAGCCGGACTGAGGCTCGGTCAAATGTACTGGAGCCCGATTAAAAGACCAGTTCTTTAAACACATTTATTTGTTTTCCACATAAAGTAGTACCATTGCTTGTTTTGTTCATTCAGGTTATATAGGCAGCTCACATCACTTTGGACAGCATCGTTAACTCCCAGAACGTGGATTGAAAAGGAGCCTACTATCAAGACTTCCTTTTTCAATTAAAAGGTATTGATGGCAACATAATGATGGTTGCAAAACAATTATTAAAACACATGTTGATACCCATTACTTACAGTCGTCAATGAAGGAAGCAGCACAATTAAGACTAAATACGTAAGTACCAAGCTTTGAATCATTCAGTTTTCGATCATCTGTAAAATGTTGCACCACGTATATAATAAGCACAACATACTAGTGCCAGATTCTGATATCCATACCGTAATATATTTCAGCCTTCAAACATCACGGTATTCTACTATAAAATGAATACATCTCTACTTTAGAAGGAACTAATTATTTCCCTGTCTATTTTTATATATTTTTTTTTGTATCATCTGTGTCTTCTACTATAGTGTCCATCTTACCTTCTTTACAGGTAATGGGGAATGGCAACACGTAAGTATTATTGCACTTTAAGGTATCCACGAGCCAAGTTTTACACGCATTTTACCTCCGTGAAGCAAATAACGGGGTTAGGTTAGGTTTTTGTTTTGTTTTGGTTTGGCTTGGTTTGGCTTGGTTTGGCTTGGTTTGGCTTGGTTTGGCTTGGTTAGGATATGTTTTTTAATCATGGAAATTGTCTTCTTTCCTTGCATTGAAAGTTAGGCTAAGCTGGGTCAGGTTATGTTATTTTACATTTGTATTCTTCTTCTCAACATCATATTTATGTTATAATACCCACCTGCAATAACACCCTATTCTTGGTGTTATTTTGCCTGCAAACTGAAAAGTAAGCATTTGCAGAGGAAATGAGTTGTCGCAGCATGTTAACTACATTCATAAACATTACACTGGAAAAAGAAACTCCAATAATTCAAAAAATGCTTTCGAGTACAAATGTACGCATATATATATATATATATATATATATATATATATATATATATATATATATATATATATATGTATATTACAATTATAAATATTGGACACATATGATGGAGAGACACCAGAAATGCATACGTCTTGGAATAGCTATAAAGGCCCACAGAAAGGTACCGAAACAGCAAAATATTACACATGCAGTGCAATTAGTACACGATAAATTATAACCCAGACCTATGGCCCGCCTTACTATGGTTCCTGCGTGTCGTTCATCTTGCACTCTTGATTCTAAGGCTTATTTCGTTGCAACTATGAACTGCCTGCCAAAAGCAATGCACCAGGCAACCATTAATAATTACCGTACTACGGCAATAAAGTCGAAAAATGCAGGAACGTCTCACAACTCACGCTGGAAACGCATGCTGAGCATTAAACACTGATGGCTCAAAAGGTAGCATACAGACAGCCACAATAATGCGACCATCGACCCGTAACGTCGTACAACTATATACAGTGAATCCCATGGACGCTTTTGCTATGGGATACACTTGCCTTTACAAGCATGGAGCCCCTACCTAGAAAAAGATATAGATATGTTAGAAAGAGTGCAGCGCAAAGCCACCAGACTCATCAGTGGAATAGGTAACTTAGAATATGGAGAAAGGCTTATGGCATTAGACATGTACTCACTCAAGTATAGGAGATGAAAGTGGGACATGATTTAAATGTACAAAATTGCTAAAGGGCTTGATCAGGTCAATTTGAATGATGCCCTTCAGTTTAGAGTATCACATAGGGGTCATCAATTCAGGTTAGACAAGTTGAGGTGTAGGACAGTTAAGCGACAACAGGTCTTCAGTCAAAGGGTTGTTGATCAGTGGAATAGGCTGCCTGCTGATGTTGTGGGGAGTTCCTCATTGAATGTATTTAAAAGTAGGGTGGACAATGTTTTAGACAGGAATATCTTGTTTTTGAGTTATAATTAGTGAGGGATGGGGTGAGATCAATGCTAAGTAAGTGTGCACGGCACATACCTCTTTAAGCAGGCATGGATGCAGTTTGAAAATTGTTGGTAAGGCATTCAATCCACATGTGTTAATAAGGATCAAGGGAACAGGGCTGGATAGCTAGGGTAGATAGGCATTTATAGGTGTGTGGGATGTTGGTGGATGGTTTCTTTAGGACGTGGTGATGGTTGGGGTGGGTCTTTTTACCCGGCTTATAGTATCTTCCATTTACAGACTTAACTGGATGGGCCCTTGTGGCCCTTATTAAGTCTAAACACTAAGACTTTGTGGACAAATTGAAATTACTTACGTATGATTTGAGTGTGCTTGTATATTTTGCAAGCACAATTCTGATAAGCTGCATTCAACAATCTGGAACTACCTTTTCTGTCCCTTTGTCTCATGACGTCGCATACTGAACATCACAAATCAAGATCGAAGCTTTGGCGGAGTTGTTATTGCATATGCGTTAATGGCGCATAAAATAACATCCTTGGAAGGAAATGTGGTGAATGTCTAGGCGTTAGCATGACAGCAAGCAAGATGTGGTCTGTGGTTGGTCGGTTGGTTGGTTATTGGTTTTACGACACGTCGACCGTTGAGTCATATAGCATCGCCAATCTCTCACGCCGATTGGTTTCGGGCGAAGAGTAGCGACAGGTGAGACTCGAACCCACAACCTTTCGATTGTGAGACGAGCATCTTACCCCTAGACCACTCGTCCCAGAAGATGTGGTCTGTGAAACGATGGCTAACCTGAAGACGAATCGTTTTCAATCATTGAAGCCTATATTGGTAAAATATTTTCAGAATGATGTTTTAAATACACTTATCTGAATTACATTTGAAAAATACGCTGACATAGTACCATATTACCTCGCTTAGCCTATTGTTTACAATGAAATGGGCGAATAGAAGAAACGTTCGAAGATTACATACATATGTTTAGAAACAAAGTTTTAGTGTAGAAGCGTAGTATAAAGACGATAACTGCGCATGCAACCGGTTGTACGACAGGCAGTCCATGAAATATGGATTGTGTTGAGGAGGATGTAGTGTGCAGATTTAAAAATGAATAATAATGAGTTTTGAATTGTGGATCTAGTAGTAGAATGATGAGCAGCTTGGATGTGGCGTGCAGCATGGTACAGATTAGTTGAATATGAATGAATCAAACCTCGTAATGGTATCATTTTTACTTTCTTTAGATTGGAAAAGCAAGTATTAAGCTGTGCATTTTAAGAGATGCATAGGCTTGGAACTTTGCTGTAACCATGGAAGCCTGCCAATAGAAAAACAATTGCTTCTGTAGAGAATGCTTGTTTTTCCCTTGCATTGTCCTCAAAACCATGTTAATGCAAGTGATGTACATTGCTTATACATCCATGCACAAGATGTTATGATATGTGTGCATGATCTTATTGCAATCCGCTACAATACTAGTCTGAAGCCAAGCATGCTGTACTTGCATTTTAGCCTGGTCCCAACCATATTCTACTGTTGAATATCTGGTGAAACCAACTGGCAATTTACTGGCTTTACTGCAGTTGCAAGCTTTACTTGTGCACATAAAAGCTGCACATCGTGAGCATTCTTGAGCTATCAACCACTGGCATGGATAATCTGTTGTTTTCAGCAAATGGCATGTCCAAAATCTTTGAGATGCAGAACGATTTATCATCAAATTGTTCAAAATGTATGACAAACTTTATCGCTGAAACGTTGAAATGCACCTCACAACATCCATGATGATTATCATGATCAAGCGTTTCTTTCATAAAATATGTATGGATTAAGAAAAACTGAAATACAATCAACTGAAAGCCCGCTTGAAAGACCGGCATGTATTCCTAAGCCGGACAAAGAGCCCGTCGGTCTTGACAGTGCTTTCGGTCCTTACATTTGTCACCTGTAATGGTCAGTAACCGCCCAGCTCAGGGTGGCACACTGCCCGGCAGGCTGACGGTGTCCAACAGCGCGAGGCGCGGTAAAATACGAACGCACGCCAATTCGCCCGCAGTGCTGCAAAGGTCTGGAAAGGCCGCAGTTCGGCGTCGCCATGGTTACCAGTAAACAAGTAGTCATCAAGTCGGCAGAGACAGCACCCGGCCAGGCGGCGACGACGACGACGATCAATCCACCGGTGCGTCGACTTACGGAGGCCTGCGAGGTCATGACCAGACCACCGGACCGGACCACCGGACCGGACCACCGGACCGGACCACCGTGCTGGATCCCTGGACCGGACCACCGTGCTGGATCCCTGGACCAGATCATACGAGCGTACCACAGGTGTGCCGACTACACTCAATGACTGATGTAAAACCAAACCGTGGCACCACATCATCGGGTAAGATGATGCGGGCAAGCCGAACCACCACATGACACCAAAACGAAACCTCAGGTTAACAAACAGCGATGTTTGAAAGAGTAGAGGAAGTATAATAATCAGGAGGCGACGCAAATCACAGCCTCACTCGGCGTTTCGACGTGAAGATAACATATATGTAAGGTGTGCAGTGTCATGTTCAAAAAGGTGTTCAGGCTTGAATTGTTTTCGAAATGAAAGAAATATGTCATTTAAGCACAAATTTAACGTCGTCTCAGGAAAGTAAACAATTTAACACATGCGTCTGTTTATGTAAAGCTTGACCGAATGAAAAGGTAAAGATCTGACTCAAGCTTAGTTGCGATCATGCAAAGCTTGCGCATCAAATACACCTGAAATAAAAATAAAAATAATTACCGTTGCGATAGATAGAATATCTTACAATATGCAGCATAACCATGCATCATTGAATAAGATAATAAAACATAGGACAAACATGCTCAAATACTCGATTTCAATCGGCTTAGTTTTGTTTGGTGAGCAGGATGTATGGAGACATCAGAAATGCTTCTTGGAATAGCTATAGAGGCCCACAAAATAGACAGAAACAGCAAAATTTTGCACATGTAGTGCATTTAATGCACTACTAAATCAGCAGCAACCAAGTTCAGAACCGATATGCACCATTTTAGTACCCTGTTATAAAAACGGAAGCAGACGTATAAGAAAAAATATGTTCACATATCCCGAGACTACGTGCAATGTTCTATTGAAATGGCATATTGCCTTTCTTTAGCAACTATTTTTGCTTGCGAAAATGTTCATTTGAAAACAACCATTCATACATTACGGTCTATGGAGTCATCGCGTCGAAACACCCCGGCGGCTGCAAGTTCCCGTTGCCCATCGGCTTGAAGCATGTATGCATGAGATGGCTACAAAATAGTCTGGCACCACATTGGATGCATTTGGTTTGATTGCGTCAATTGGGTTCCAGTTGGTCAACCAAGCGTGAAGAAAATTTGCCCATGAGCTGTGACAAATCTTGCATCCAGCCCAGCTTCAATATATACGTGATCAGGTGAACTATGCCCAGCTTCAGAGGAAGTCAATGAGCGTGAATTATAGCCAGGATCACAGACATAATCCACACTTGTTACAACTATGCCCTTTATCATCTTTCCGCCGTAATTTCCACTCTTGCACCACCTTTCCCGGGGAAATTTTAAACTGCGATGTGCTGACATCAGATGCAGCTTCGGCCAGTGACGCAACGGCATTTGCTTTTCTGTACGCGAACGCCGGCCAAAACAGCCGGCTGCGGCGGCATTGTCAGCTTTGTTATCCTGTACGGGCACCGGCGCAGTCGAGCGCCGCCTCACCGCAGTGAAAACAGCCGACCGGGCCGCATAGAGCGCAGACCCTACAATACAGGCGGTATTGCACCAAACGGCGCACCACTTCCCACCCGGGCCGCATAGAGCGCAGGCCCTACAATACAGGCGGTATTGTACCACACGGCGCGCCACTTCCCACCCGGGCCGCAAAGAGCGCAGACCCTACAATACAGGCGGTATCGCACCAAACGGCGCACCACTTCCCATCCGGGCCGCATAGAGCGCAGACCCTACAATACAGGCGGTATTGTACCAAACGGCGCACCACTTCCCATCCGGGCCGCATAGAGCGCAGGCTCTACAATACAGGCGGTATTGCACCAAACAGCGCACCACTTCCCATCCGGGCCACATAGAGCGCAGACCCTACACTACAGGCGGTATTGCACCAAACGGCGCACCACTTCCCATCCGGACCGCATAGAGCGCAGGCACTACAATACAGGCGGTATTGCACCAAACGGCGCACCACTTCCCATCCGGACCGCATAGAGCGCAGGCGGTACAATACAGGCAGTATTGTACCACACGGCGCACCACTTCCCATCCGGGCCGCATAGAGCGCAGGCGGTACAATACCGGGTATTATACCACACGGCGAGCCACTTCCCACCCGGGCCGCATAGAGCGAAGACGGTACAATACCGGGTATTGTACCACACGGCGAGCCACTTCCCATCCGGGCCGCATGCAGCGCAGGCGGTATAATACAGGCAGTATTGCACAACACGGCGCGCCACTTCCCATGCGGACCGCGCTGCCGGTCTCCACGCGGCGGCGGAACGGAACGGAGAGCTGACGTTGCCGCGGCATCACGGCATCATGCCGCGTCACGTTCGTGCTGCAGACACACAGCCGGCCGCGGGAAAGGGCCCGCCGCGCCGGGGCTGTCCCGCACATTCGGCCCTCCACCGGCGAGCTCGGCTCGGACACAGCCGGTGGCGGGAAAGGGCCCGCCGCGCCGGGGCTGTCCCGCACAGTGGGCCCTCCACCGGCGAGCTCGGCTCAGACACAGCCGGTGGCGGGAAAGGGCCCGCCGCGCCGCGGCTGTCCAGCACAGTCGGCCCTCCACCGGCGAGCTCGGCTCAGACACAGCCGGTGGCGGGAAAGGGCCCGCCGCGCCGCGGCTGTCCAGCACAGTCGGCACTCCACCGGCGAGCTCGGCTCAGACACAGCCGGCCGCGGGAAAGGGCCCGCCGCGCCGCGGCTGTCCCACACAGTGGGCCCTCCACCGGCGAGCTCAGCTCACACACAGCCGGTGGCGGGAAAGGGCCCGCCGCCGGAGAACTTGGCTCAGACCCACAGCCTCAGGCCACAGCCTCCGGAGCCGGGGATCGCGCCACCATGTGCGCCACGCCATTGCGCAAGGCGGCCGTTACTGCAGGTGAAGCCGGAGCCGGAGCCGACTGAGGTGCATGCGGTGGGAGCATTTCACAGGAGTGCACCGACCCGGCCCGACCCGACCCGGCCCGGCCATCACATGCGTGATGTATTACAATGTTTCGAGTCCTGCCTCATTCATTCAAATTAAACCTTCGCTTTTTTGTGTTCTTTGCTTTTTTACCGGCTACCACATTTTGTAATATGGTTGGCGTAAACGTTCACTGTAACACCGTGTTTGGCAGAACTAGTAGACAAGCTTAGAGTCGGCGGATACCTCTATCGTCTGCTCAAAACTACACAGTACAACTCGATCCCATTGCTGCACAGGCGCATGCTTTTCAAGTATCCACGAAGCACTTTCGGATGCCCATGGAGGAGGATTACCCCCAACACCCCAGCTTGGATCCGACAATAGTTAGGATTTTGTAAAAAATTAAATAGTGCTGTCACCAGAAAGTACGCTTTGAAACATGTTCATGTGTCCAACATGTCCATCAAAACAGGTACTGCTATACAAGTACATAACCATACTTAACATATCGTATGCTGAGCGACAGTACAGAGCTGCAGTGCTCAGCTATAGCGCTGTAGCATTGTATCGTGTGCCCGTGGCAATCCGGCTCATCGGTGGCCGATTTCGAGTTGATGAGCCCAGCGGTAACAAGGCCGCACGTGACGGCGGACCAGGCTTCCGCCAGTGTGGAGGCCGCTGAAGGTGACAGCTATTGTCTGAAGGCTGGTTGACAAGCGCCGCCGCAGGCCTAACCTCTGAGGGCGCCACCGTGGGCCTAACCTCTGAGGGCGCCGCCGCGGGCTTAACATCTGAGGGCGCCGCCGCGGGCCTAACCTCTGAGGGGGCCGCCGCGGGCCTAACCTCTGAGGGCGCCCCCGCGGGCCTAACATCTGGGGACGCCGCCGCGAGCCTAACCTCTGAGGGCGCCGCCGCGGATGGTGGTGGTTATTGGTTTTACGACACGTTGACCGTTGAGTCATGTAGCGTCGCCAATCTCTCACGCCGATTGGTCGCGGGCGAAGAGTAGCGACAGGTGAGACTCGAACCCACACTCTTTCGATTGCGGGACGGGCAACTTATCCCTAGACTATTCGTCCCCCCGCGGACCTAACCTGCGAGGGCGCCGCCGCGGACCTAACCTCTGAGGGCGTCGCCGCGGACCTAACCTCTGAGGGCGCCGCCGAGGGCCCAACCTGTGCCGGCGCTGGCGGCCGCAGCCACCGTCTGTTTCCGGACCGGTGCCCCGCGTAATCACGGCCGCCGCCATGCCGCCACTACTGCCGCGGCGGCGGACTTGGCCCGCAGATGAGCCGCCAACAGCGGAACGGCACGGTACCCGGTGCGAGGCGTGCGCATACTGCCAAACATACTGCCAAACCAGACGGGGCGAACAGGTCAGCACGAGCTCTGTGCATTGGCCAACAAGGTGTGACGATGAACAATCATGTCCGATCGGCCAACGGGCCTCTAAAACGTCACGGCAGGTCATGAGGTCGATAGGTATTTTAGGTCGGGTGAAACGCACCGCCATAGCTCAGTTGGCAGACCGCTAGTCAAAGCGGTTTTCCAGGTTGTCGACGGCGCAAATCTGGTGGCGCAACTGGCCGGCATTGCGCCTCCAGGTCGAGCGATGAGCTGCCAACTGGACAACAGGGCAGGGGCCTCGGCAGGGGCTGACATTTCGTCTTTAGGTCGAGCGACCAGCTGCCAACTGGACAACAGGGCAGGGGCCTCGGCAGGGGCTGACATTTCGTCTTTAGGTCGAGCGACCAGCTGCCAACTGGACAACAGGGCAGGGGCCTCGGCAGCCGAGTAGCCATGTAAAGGCAATACCGACACGCTGAACCACCGGTGTAACTTGTGGTTCATGACGGTGCAACCTTGGCTGCTTAATTTCAATAATTTGCTCACGCGGACGGTTACTAAACCTACGACGCAGGCCCTGTTCAGTATGCACCACCATCCCGTAAAGCCCACACAGCCAGCACCAAGGTAAAGCTCGCTATGAAAATGATCCCGAGTATGAGTGATGCGCACCGTTGTCTTGCTTCCGTCCGTCCGTCCGATGACCCTCACGATTGTGGTCAGTTCAGGGCGTTAATCACACTGCACCGCACTGCGCCGCATGGTCACCGAAGGCCTTGGGTGTACCCAGCCACGACAGCCGTGGGTGTACCCAGCACCGACAGCCGTGGACGTACCCAGCCACGAGAGCCGTGGGTGTACCCAGCACCAACAGCCGTGGGTGTACCCAGCACCAACAGCCGTGGGTGTACCCAGCACCGACAGCCGTGGGCGTACCCAGCCACGAGAGCCGTGGGTGTACCCAGCACCGACAGCCGTGGGTGTACCCAGCACCGACAGCCGTGGGTGTACCCAGCACCGACAGCCGTGGGCGTACCCAGCCACGAGAGCCGTGGGTGTACCCAGCACCGACAGCCGTGGGTGTACCCAGCACCGACAGCCGTGGGTGTACCCAGCACCGACAGCCGTGAGTGTACCCAGCACCCCACACGTGGTAATGTCGCCGCGTCAGCACAACAATGCGCCAATTTTTCGCCGCCTGTGCTGGTGCTTTCAAAGTATGGGTGTTGATTCGTCATCTGCACGGAATACGCGCCGACGCTGCCAGTCGGCACAATCGAGAACCATCGCCAACATACCGAGGCAGCACAAAGGCGACGTCCAACACAGCCACATCGCGGCACCAGCCTCCCCCGTCTCACACTCATCCTCGCCACCGCTGAGTACACGGCCGTACCGCTCAGAGAGATAGACAGACAGACAGACAGACACACCGCTGAGTACACGGCCGTACCGCTCAGAGAGATAGACAGACAGACAGACAGACAGACAGACAGACAGACAGACAGACAGACAGACAGACAGACAGACAGACAGACAGACAGACAGACAGACAGACAGACAGACAGACAGACAGACAGACAGACAGACAGACAGACAGACAGACAGACAGACAGACAGACAGACAGACAGACAGACAGACAGACAGACAGACAGACAGACAGACAGACAGACAGGAGCGAGACAAAGAGACAAAGAGAGAAAGAGAGAAAGAGAGAAAGTCTGCCTGTCCCCCACCTCCCCTCATACTCGACACCAACGGGGAACAATGCGCGCCGCTCAGGGAGAAGTGCGCTAGATGCTGCGCCACGGGCACCCGACGCGGAGAGCAGCGGCGCCGCAATTACCTCGTCGTCGCGCCCTCGACCCAATTGGGAGGAGGCAGCGCCCACGTACGGTCGGCTGGTGATCGAAGTGGCATGGGAGTGCTGGCAGCACTCTGCGGCACCGAGCACCGCTCCGGGGGAGTGCTGGCGGCACTCTGCGGCACCGAGCACCGCTCCGGGGGAGTGCTGGCGGCACTCTCCGGCACCGAGCACCGCTCCGGGCGGACGTCGGTCCGCAGGGCCCTGCCAGCAGCAGACGGCAGTCCCGACCACCGACCACCGACCACCGACCACCCAGCAGCATCGTGTGGCTGGTGGCGGAGAAACACGGCCCGCTGCCGCCGCCGCAGTGGAATCCACGCGGCGTACTGGTGTGTCGGCGGTGGATAGCACCACCAGGGCTGCACCAGTGCGCCAGGGCTGCCCCAGTGCACCATGGCTGCACCAGAGCTGTATCAGTGCAGCAGAGCTGCACCAGTACTCCAGGCTGCACCAGTGCACAGTCAGCAGGAGCAGCCAACGGGGCGAGAACCAGGAGCAGCCATCAACACCAGCTGAACAGGACCCCAATCAGCAGGGCAAATTCAACGTGAGCCCAATCAAGGGCGGCAGAGTCGACAGGCGGTAGTCGACAAGCCGTGCTCCCACACATCCGCTGCCCCCGGGCCGGAGGCCGTGGCGGCGGGCGTTACCTGCTCCACGGTGCGAGCGCACCGCACAGCCTGCTACAACAGCCTATGGGCCGGGGCGAAACCTTGGTCAGATCGCGGCCATCTCGCTAAGCTCCTGAGGTGCGTGGCAGTCCAACCCTCACCCTAGAGGAGGGCGACAGTCTGGCCCCAGAGGTGCGTGGCAGTCCCGTCCCATATGTGTGTCCAACCCTCACCCCAGAGGTGGGTGGCAGTCTCGCCCCAGAGGTGCGTGGCAGTCCTTCCCCATATGTGTGTCCAACCCCCACCCCAGAGAAGGGCGACAGTCTGACCCGAGAGGTGCGTGGCAGTCCCGCCCCATATGTGTGTCAAACCCTCACCCCAGAGGTGGGTGGCAGTCTCGTCCCGGAGATACGTGACAGCCCCATCTGTCGCAAAGATAACTGGTCAGACTGTTATTAATGGACGCTAGATGATCGCCCACGGCAGTCGCGTCTTCAAATCCAAATAGTCAGTCAATCAAGGTTGAAGGACACGCGAATCTCACATGCCCCGACTGTTGCTTCAGAACACATGAACCTCACACGACCTGAATGTTGCCCACTCGTGGTCCCTCCAGCCGAGAGTACCGACTAGTGGTCTCTCTAGCCAAGAGTACCGACTCGTGGTCTCTCCAGCCGATGGCACCGACTCGTCAACTGCGCGAGACAACCTCGTCAGCAGGTAGACGTGACGCAGATAGACAGACAGCCAGACAGACGGACAGCCAGAGAGATAGACAGCCAGACAGACGGACAGCAGCTCCGTCTGGCTCACCGAACAACACTCCAGTGTGCTGCCGATAGACTGACGTCGGGCGTGACGGAGTCGCCGCCGTCGCCGCCGATGAAGACGAATGGTGGGCGGCGGCCAGACTGGTGCAGTGGGCGTCTCGTGTGGCCGGCACAGTCCCGTCACGTGCGGACGTGACCAAAGAGTGTTAAAATAATGGTTTTTCGTTAGGTGTGAGATGTCGAAACGAGCGCAGTAGGATGTCGAAGTTTGTCGTGGAATTAGTGTCATTTCAAATGCTTTTGATGTCTTTCAGATTCAACTTTGAGCCAATGGTTGTACCTTCATCAGTTGTTTTGATATTCATACGTTAGGAAGAGCTATATTCGGGATAGCGAGAAAAAAAACAACTTATTCTATACACTGGTGCCGTATGCCATATCACATTATGGATACTCCCTTTACCTGAAATTGCATTGCGAAATGTTCGTGTATCACCATCCCTTATCCAGAGCATGATCATGATACTTAACAAACGAGGTAATGTTAGAAAGGAGACACGAAGACTTCATAAGCACGCATCAAGAAGCAGGATGTCGATACTTCTTGGAGAAGGATGTCGATTGAGTGTTCAGAAAGTGATAAATTCCACCCTATTTTACGAATAATTTAAGACTGTGACCAAACATGTGCCGAAAATGCATCAAGGGTCCACACCGCACGCACCACATATCTGCCGATAATGTACACTCGACACTCACATGCATGGGTGGAGAAGATTGACAATGAGTTGTGGGGCCCACCCGATAGGGTCTTATGTTGGAGTGCGAAAAGTTGGTGAGGCCAAGGAAAATGTGGTGGGCCCAGGCCCCATCAAATGTGCAGGAAACTCCGATCCTGATTATATGTGTCGAATTAAAACGAACTACACTGGTATACTCGGAAGGAAAAACCACGGAATGAAAAGCATACATAAGGTAATATATCCAAACAGCGATCAATATTCGATGATAATGCTCCGAGATTGAATCCAATGTGCAGCGATGACGAACTGGTATTTCAGCCGGCATGGCTGATAATGCTTCGCCAATAAACACCCTCAGTAGACGCCAAACAAACTGCACTCCGCTGACGCCAAACAAACTGTACCACCGCTCCGCTGAAGCCGAGCAGCAGTGCCACGATCCAAAAGGACCGCCATGTGGACATAAAGGCATAAAGACATAAAAGATCAGTGCAACTATGAGCCACAAGGGCCCTTCTTGGTTGCACTCTGTACACTGAACCAGTTGTCCACCAAATGTGTTGATCAACTCTCCCTGGAATACAGAAAAACAAGCCCCCTATTCTTATAATGATTGTCTATGCTGTTCTTAAAGATGTTCAGTGTGTTGCTACTGACAATGGTTTCTGGCAGCTGGTTCCAGTGTTCTACTACCCTGTTGGTGAAGAAGGACTGTCTTAACCTTGTTCTGCTGTGATTAACTTTACATTTGAATTGATGACCTCTAATTGCATCATTTCTGTTAAATTCAAACAGTTCCCTGAGATAACCCTGTTCCTGACCATGAACAAATTTAAAGACCTCGATGAGATCTCCTCTCAGCCTTCTATATCTAAGTGAAAACATATTCAATTTCTTCAATCTTTCCTCATATGCCAGGTTGCCCATACCATTCACCATTCTTGTTGCCCTCTTTTGTACTCTCTCAAAAAGCCAACAATCTTTTTCATCACTAGGGGACCAAGCTTGGACACAATATTCCAGATGTGGCCTGACATATGCACAATAAAGCTTCCTGATGACTTCCTCACTTTTGTATGATACATTCCTATGTATTGCCCCAAGCATTCTTAGTGCCTTCTTCCAGGCTTCTTTGGTCTGTTCTGATGCTCCCAATTTTGTGTTCAAAATAACACCTAAGTCCTTCTCCTGCTGAGTCATAGATAGTACTTGGCCACCCATCAAGTATTGAGCCTTGATATGCTGCCTACCTACATGCATGATTTTGCACTTATCAAAATTAAATTTCATTTGCCATTTTTCGGACCACTTCACAAGCTCGTCTAAGTCTTTCTGCAGCAAGACCTGCTCATTGTGCCCTGTTATTGCCCTAAAGACCTTCAAATCATCTGCAAATTTTAAAACCTTACTGCTTAGGCCACTTTCAATGTTATTTACAAACATAATGAACAATAGTGGTCCCAGTACCGACCCCTGGGGGACTCCACTAAGAACATTTTGCCATGATGATTTTGTACCATTTAGCATCACTCTCTGCTGTCTATCTGAAAGCCACAACCCTATCCACTTTAGGATGTTACCCACAATACCATGGGCCTGAAGCTGCATCATTAACCGTTTATGAGGTACCTTGTCAAAGGCCTTGCTAAAGTCAAAATATGCTACATCAACCTGATTTCCCTGATCAAATTGTTCTGTAGCAAAATTAAAAAAGCCCAAGAGATTTGTGAGATACGATCGCCCTTTTCTAAACCCATGTTGAGTATCTTGAATCACTCTGTTTCCTTCCAGAAAACTAACTATTTTATCCTTGATAATTGATTCAAGTACCTTGCAGACTAGTGATGTGAGGCTTACTGTCCTATAGTTTTCAACTTTCCCTCTTTCTCCTTTCTTGAAAATAGGAACTACATTTGCCCTGTTCCAATCGGTTGGAATTTCATTTTGTGCAACTGATCTACAAAATATGATACTGAGTGGAATTGCCAATTCTGTTTCAGCTTCCCGCAATACCCTGGCATAAATTCCATCAGGTCCTGCCGCCTTGTTTGGCTTTATTTTCCTGACATAATTCAAAACAACATCACTGTCAATGAAATAAACATCATGTAACTGACCACCTGTTGCTGAGCTGTGGTTCACAGTTGGCAGATTAGTCACATCCTCCAATGTAAACACTGATTTAAACTGCTTGCTCAATTCCTCAACCATCTCACCATCCTCACTCAATATAATCCCATTTACTTCCAGTGGACCAATTGTGCTTGAAACTTTACTTAGCTTGTAGAAACTAAAGAACTTTTTACTGTCCCCATTACAGTTCCTAGCCAAATCCAATTCTTTTGCTCGCTTTGCTGCTCTGGTTTCTGCTTCACAGCGTCTCTAGCTTTTTGATACAACCTTAGATTTACTATATTTGAAGCTTCCTTAAGTACTCTAAATGCATCTTTCTTAGCCTTAATTGCTCTTGTCAAATCTGGTGTAAGCCATGCTGGCTTTCCTACTCTTCTTTTGCGCCTTTGCTTTTGGGGGACATGTCTAATCTGAATTTCCCTCAAGTAAGATTTGAACTTTTCCCACATTTCACAGGCATTTAAATCGGATAATTCTTCTTCCCATTTTATGGCACTTAAAGCCGCTCTCATGCAGTCAAAGTCTGCCCTGTTAAAATTTGGAACCTTTGCCAAATTATCCTTGACTGTCCCTGCTACATGTGCCTTGAATCTCACTATGTTATGGTCACTTCTTCCCAGAGTTTCTCCTACAGTCAAGTCTTGAACTAAATCACTTAAATCCGAGAAGACAAGGTCCAAGAATGAGCCCTGCCTAGTTGGTTCTGTTACAAACTGGTGTAAGAACAGGTCCTCCTCAAGGCATTTCCTAAACAGTTCACATGCTGGGGAGCCAACACCAACATTTTCATATCCTTTTAGATTAAAGTCACCAAGAATAAGGCATTTCCTCTGAAAGTTTCTACTGATTTCCTCACAAATCACCTTATCAAGCTCCAGTTGCTGAGAATGTGGCAAGGTTCCTGATCGGTACAAAGCTCCTATTCTCAGTTTATTGCTGTTGCCTTTTCCCACAGAAACATCAAGCCAAATGGACTCCACAGACACATTTTTTACCCCATCTGCTACTTTTTGAGAACTGAAGAAGCTATTCACATAGAGCATTACACCACCCCCTTTCACTGCTGGACCCTATTGCATGAAAACATTGTATCCCTGGATCTCATAGTCCTGCAAGTTATCCCCAAAATACCCCTCACTGACCCATGCCTCAGTAATGCAAACAAAATCTGGTTCCTCATCAGCAACATAACACTTGAACTCGTCAAATTTGGATCGAATACTCTGAGCATTAAGCATCATACACTTGCGAACAGACACGTGGCGGCTGGTCAAGTGGCGCTGGAAGGCTGTTCACCGGCTTAGAGTGATTTGAACCCGGCCAATGGGATGAAACCAGTGTTGCCAGATCGCTGACGCAGTTGACGGCAAAAGAGCACCTGCACGGTCAGCAGTTGTGGCCGCGCCGCTGTTTATGTGAACGAGAAAAACAACACTGGCATGGACTAACACAGTGTTAAAATATTGATTTCTCGTTAGGTGTGAGATGTCGAAACGAGTGCAGCAGCATGTCGAAATCGCTATGGAAGTAATGCTATTTAAAAGATTGTTAAGTCCTGAAAACCCAGTGGAAACCATTTTGTACATACGACTGTTCCAGTTTTGCGTGTTTTGAAAGGTACCTAATTTGGTTATACCAATATCAACGATAACGATACAAACACCTATGCTATAAACTGACATTGTAGAACAAAGCACATCATAGGTAATCCCTTCACCTGGAATCGCGCTACGGGATGCTCGTTATCACGATCCTAGATCCATTATGGTGAGCAAAAGTATGGTATTTGTAAACGGGATGCAGTTAGAAACGAGGCATAAAAACTTCGCAAACACGCATCAAGCAGCACGATGTCGATGCTCCTTTGAGAAGGATGTCGATTCAGTGTTCATAAAGTGGTATATTCCACCCTATTTCGCGAATAATTTATCACTGGACTAACATGGACAAGAGACAAGGGAATAAAATCAGCTGTGCGAATGTTTCCAGAAAGGAATATATGCTAGTACGCCTCGTATCACCTGAAATGAGTCGTCCAAGGGCCAACTGAAAACACACTGCACTAATTGCACCACTGAAGTCTCATTTGCGCCGTTTATGCACCAATCGAACACGAGCCGCTGACGGCCTGCTAACGGCAGATTATTGGGGTGGAGATTATTTGGGTTGACGGCAGCGGCGCGAGCTCCATTGAGGAGCCCTCTGGACGGTCGGACAGCCAGGCAGTGGAAGTGCTGACGGCCTCCCAAGCTGACACAATGACACACCTCTCAACATACTGACACTGCTAAACACGTTAATACAGCCCCAGGCACTCTGACACACTGACACACCTCCCAACATACTGACACTGCTCAGCACGTTAATACAGCCCCAGACACTCTGACACACCTCCGAAAACACTGATATTGTTGACACACTGACACCCCAACACACTGATACCGCTGATGCACTGATACTACGGCATCACATGTTACACCTTCTGACACAGCGACACTGCTGACACCCTGAATCATACCATACAGTGACACTGCTGACACTCTGAACCACACCACCATACAGTGACACTACTGACATCCTGAATCACACCATACAGTGACACTGCTGACACCCTGAACCACACCACACAGTGAAACTGCTGACATCATGAGCCACACCATACAGTGACACTGCTGACACCCTGAACAACAACATACAGTGACACTGCTGACACGCTGAACCACACCACCATACAGCGACACTACTGACATCCTGAATCACACCATACAGTGACACTGCTGACACCCTGAACCACACCACACAGTGACACTGCTGACATCTCCTGAATCACACCATACAGTGACACTGCTGACATCATGAGCCACACCACACAGTGACACTGCTGACACCCTGAACCATACCATACAGTGACACTGCTGACACCCTGAACCACACCATACAGTGACACTACTGACATCCTGAGCCATACCATACAGTGACACTGCTGACACCCTGAACCACACCACACAGTGACACTGCTGACATCATGAGCCACACCATACAGTGACACTGCTGACACCCTGAACAACAATATACAGTGACACTGCTGACACCCTGAACCACACCACCATACAGCGACACTACTGACATCCTGAATCACACCATACAGTGACACTGCTGACATCCTGAATCACACCATACAGTGACACTGCTGACACCCTGAACCACACCACACAGTGACACTGCTGTCATCATGAGCCACACCACACAGTGACACTGCTGACACCTTGAACCATACCATACAGTGACACTGCTGACACCCTGAACCACACCATACAGTGACACTGCTGACACCTTGAACCACAACATAGTGACTAATTTCGCGACACACTAACACAGCTGCTCAGAAACGGTACAACGCGAAGTGGCCGAGACGTCGATAACTCTACACACGCTCGAGTCAATGCTTTGTGTTGCGTCACCTGCTCCCACCGGTTAAATATCAACTTTAAATATCATATAAATGCCACTAACTGTGAAGAACGGACCGAAATATAACCAGCGGCCCCTGCCACCAGTCCGCATTCACCTGTGTGCAGTGTCAAAATAATGGTTTTTCGTTAGGTGTGCGATGTCGAAACGAGTACAAGATGTCGAAATTTGCCATGGAATTAGTGTCATTTAAAATACTTTGTATGTCCTTCCAGCTCACATTGGAGCCAGTAATGTACTCACGACTGAACCTTTTTGTTTGCCTTGAGATGCCTGATATAGGAATAGCCGTATGCGGGATAGCGATAAAAATACCCATGCTATGAACTGGTATTGTTACTAGATCACATCATAGGCAATCCCTTTACCTGACATTGCATTTGGACACGTTCGTGCATCACGATCCCTTATGGTGAACATGAGCATGATACTTATAAGCGGGATACGGTTAGAAACGACGAATCGAGCCATCAGCATGCATAAAGAAGCACGATGTCAATCCTTCTTTGAGAAGGATGTCGATTGAGCGTTCATTAAGTGTTGTATTCCACCCTATTTCACGAATAATTTATAACTGCCTGTGTGACAGACCGACGCCCCCTTCCCTCCCTCAGATGTTCAATAGTTTACAAGCCGTGAATCAGAACCGCAACGGATGTTAGCCGTCCATGAGTGGCTAAGTTTGGATCTTGCCGAACACAATATTCAGGTCAGGTCAGGTCTCTGAGTTCTGCCGTAGGAAATAAAGCTGGCTCGACAACCATGCCAATTTTTGTCAGCAATCACCAGTTCCTTTGCCTTTTGTTAACTTTTGCAGAAACAAGGAGAGGGCTACAGCATCTGCCCCGGTAAACGGAGACGGCTACAGCCCAGTATCCGCCCAGGTAAACGGAGACGGCTACAGCCCAGTATCCGCCCAGGTAAACGGAGACGGCTACAGCCCAGTATCCGCCCAGGTAAACGGAGACGGTTACAGCCCAGTATCCGCCCAGGTAAACGGAGACGGCTACAGCCCAGTATCCGCCCAGGTAAACGGAGACGGCTACAGCCCAGTATCCGCCCAGGTAAATGGAGACGGCTACAGCCCAGTATCCGCCCAGGTAAACTTCACAAGACGCAGTCGTGCCGCACTACGGACAAAGGGTCACGTGAGCTCACGTTGTTAACGCTGGCCGACGGAACGTTTGTAGTTATTTTTATACATTGGGAGGGCGAAAATAACCATTAGGCAGCATAAGTCAACCAAAGGCAGATTCAAATCATCGTATCTGGTATCATGCAGACCATTGCATCATACAAACCGACTGATTTTATGAAGTTAATTGTATGGAAGCCGTGCCGGGTGAACATGTATTTCGGTGCAGCGAGGTAAATCTGGCAACCGAAGGCGACCACTTCAGCACACCCAATGGAGCAGTGTATGAATACAAATATAACTCGAACAAAATAAAATAAAACCCAACTGGGACATGCCAGCCGCGTGGAATTCACACGCACGGAGACATCTCCGATCGCGTCGGGTCGACTTCTTGTCGATCTTGGAGGTCTTGTCCGCCATCGAGCCACCAGAACGGTCAGGAAAGTAAGAGGGGGAAAACCTTGAGGTCTTGTCCGCCATCGAGCCATTAGGACAGTCACGAAAGTAAAAGGGAAAACCTGGGGTTCTGTCCGATGTCGAACCAGTCGGACAGTCACGAAAGTAAGAGGGAAAATGTTGGGGCCTTCTGCGGTACACCTAGTTTGTTTTGGCTCCAGGACGTTTCCACTCTGCCATGTTGACTGGTCGCGGGGCGCGGCACATCGGCGCGGTTCGTGGGCCTCGAACCCGCGACCCCTCGATTGCAAACGGACGCGCTGACCACCGCCCTACCGGCTCCCACTACGGAAATACAATGACGCACTGCCGGGTCTCCTGATCAAATCGTGGCCCACACGGAGCGGTGATTCATTGAGCGATGGGAGCGGGACGCGTCGGTCGGCCTGGGCCCGATAATCATTGCGAAGACCATCACAACATAATGGCGTTGCGATCCGAGCACAAAGCGAGTCAACATATCGACCGCACGTGCATTAACGCGCGAGTCCCAATGCTGAGCAGGCTGATTGGCGAAAAACGCACCACAAACGACCATAAATTAAATATCGTAACTGGAGAGCACATAATGTGCGCTGGAAAGGGTCGAGCGCACAGGTGGGGAGTTGGGCTGGGCCCTTCGACGCGGGGAGCGCTGGGCGGCCGGGTGAGGACAAGATACCGGAGGGAAGCGGGACGATAGTCCACGGGAAGGAGGTCGCAGACAGTGACAGGAAGATGTTCAATTATCGCCGGCGGACACGGCACTAGCCAGAGGGGACATGACACGGGCCGGAAGCCGTCCTGTCTAAGTCATCGGGGGGGGAAGCAAGATCCGTCCACGGTCAGAGGGACACGGCAGTCGTCCTGCGGCGGGGAACAGATGTCCACGGCAGTCGTCCTGCGGCGGGGAACAGATGTCCACCAGAGGGACACGGCAGTCGTCATGCGGCGGGGAACAGATGTCCACGTTCAGAGGGACACGGCAGTCGTCCTGCGGCGGGGATCGCAGCGGTATTCCCCGGTGCCACGTATGCTGTCAAGTGCCGGTGGATATACATTATACATGCACTGACACGCCGCCGCTATCCTGCGGCAAGGCGTCCCACTGAGACTGACAGGAAGTGACGTTATCGAATGGCGATAACATCGAGCGGCAGCGACTAGGAAGATGGTCTAGTTCCTGCCGACCCTCCTGCATTGGTCCGCTCACCAGCTAGTTATGCTCAGGAGAGGGTCCGGTCCTGCCGACCCCATGGCATCCGCCCCCGCACAAGCTAGTTATACCGAGGAGAGAACCTGATCCTTCCGACCCTGTATAATTGTCCCCACACCAGCTGGTTACGCTGAGGAGATTGTCCAGTCCTGCCGACCCTGTGGCATCGGTCCCCGCACCAGCCAAGTATGCTGAGGAGATTGTCCAGTCCTGCCGACCCTGTGGCATCGGTCCCCGCACCAGCTAGTTATGCTGAGGAGATTGTCCAGTCCTGCCGACCCTGTGTGGCACCGGTCCCCGCACCAGCTAGGTATGTTGAGGAGATTGTCCAGTCCTGCCGACCCTGTGGCACCGGTCCCCGCATCAGCTAGGTATGCTGAGGAGATTGTCCAGTCCTGCCGACCCTGTGGCATCGGTCCCCGCACCAGCTAGGTATGCTGAGGAGAGGGTCTGCCGCAGGATTGTAGTCCTGCCGACCCTGTGGCACCGGTCCCCGCACCAGCTAGGTATGCTGAGGAGATTGTCCAGTCCTGCCGACCCTGTGGCATCGGTCTCCGCACCGGCTAGGTATGCTGAGGAGATTGTCTAGTCCCGCCGACCCTGTGGCACAGGTCCCGCATCAGCCAAGTATGTTGAGGAGATTGTCCAGTCCTGCCGACCCTGTGGCATCGGTCCCCGCACCAGCTAGGTATGCTGAGGAGAGGGTCTGCCGCAGGGTCCTGCCGACCCTGTGGCACCGGTCCCCGCACCAGCTAGGTATGCTGAGGAGATTGTCCAGTCCTGCCGACCCTGTGGCACAGGTCCCGCATCAGCCAAGTATGTTGAGGAGATTGTCCAGTCCTGCCGACCCTGTGGCATCGGTCCCCGCACCAGCTAGGTATGCTGAGGAGATTGTCTAGTCCCGCCGACCCTGTGGCACCGGTCCCCGCACCAGCTAGGTATGCTGAGGAGATTGTCCAGTCCCGCCGACCCTGTGGCACCGGTCCCCGCACCAGCTAGGTATGTTGAGGAGATTGTCCAGTCCCGCCGACCCTGTGGCACCGGTCCCCGCACCAGCTAGGTATGCTGAGGAGATTGTCCAGTCCTGCCGACCCTGTGGCACCGGTCCCCGCACCAGCTAGGTATGCTGAGGAGAGGGTCTGCCGCAGGGTCCTGCCGACCCTGTGGCACCGGTCCCCGCACCAGCTAGGTATGCTGAGGAGATTGTCCAGTCCTGCCGGCCCTGTGGCATCGGTCTCCGCACCAACTAGGTATGCTGAGGAGATTGTCTAGTCCAGCCGACCCTGTGGCACAGGTCCCGCATCAGCCAAATATGTTGAGGAGATTGTCCAGTCCTGCCGACCCTGTGGCATCGGTCCCCGCACCAGCTAGGTATGCTGAGGAGATTGTCCAGTCCTGCCGACCCTGTGGCATCGGTCCCCGCACCAGCTAGGTATGTTGAGGAGATTGTCCAGTCCTGCCGACCCTGTGGCATCGGTCCCCGCACCAGCTAGTCATGCTGAGGAGATTGTCCAGTCCTGCCGACCCTGTGGCACCGGTCCCCGCACCAGCTAGGTATGCTGAGGAGATTGTCTAGTCCCGCCGACCCTGTGGCACCGGTCCCCGCACCAGCTAGGTATGCTGAGGAGATTGTCTAGTCCTGCCGACCCTGTGGCACCGGTCCCCGCACCAGCTAGGTATGCTGAGGAGATTGTCCAGTCCCGCCGACCCTGTGGCACCGGTCCCCGCACCAGCTAGGTATGTTGAGGAGATTGTCTAGTCCCGCCGACCCTGTGGCACCGGTCCCCGCACCAGCTAGGTATGCTGAGGAGATTGTCCAGTCCTGCCGACCCTGTGGCACCGGTCCCCGCACCAGCTAGGTATGCTGAGGAGAGGGTCTGCCGCAGGGTCCTGCCGACCCTGTGGCACCGGTCCCCGCACCAGCTAGGTATGCTGAGGAGATTGTCCAGTCCTGCCGACCCTGTGGCATCGGTCTCCGCACCAGCTAGGTATGCTGAGGAGATTGTCTAGTCCAGCCGACCCTGTGGCACAGGTCCCGCATCAGCCAAAAATGTTGAGGAGATTGTCCAGTCCTGCCGACCCTGTGGCAGCGGTCCCCGCACCAGCTAGGTATGCTGAGGAGATTGTCCAGTCCTGCCGACCCTGTGGCACCGGTCCCCGCACCAGCTAGGTATGCTGATGAGAGGGTCTGCCGCAGGGTCCTGCCGACCCTGTGGCACCGGTCCCCGCACCAGCTAGGTATGCTGAGGAGATTGTCCAGTCCTGCCGACCCTGTGGCATCGGTCTCCGCACCAGCTAGGTATGCTGAGGAGATTGTCTAGTCCAGCCGACCCTGTGGCACAGGTCCCGCATCAGCCAAATATGTTGAGGAGATTGTCCAGTCCTGCCGACCCTGTGGCATCGGTCCCCGCACCAGCTAGGTATGCTGAGGAGATTGTCCAGTCCTGCCGACCCTGTGGCACCGGTCCCCGCACCAGCTAGGTATGCTGAGGAGAGGGTCTGCCGCAGGGTCCTGCCGACCCTGTGGCACCGGTCCCCGCACCAGCTAGGTATGCTGAGGAGATTGTCCAGTCCTGCCGACCCTGTGGCATCGGTCTCCGCACCAGCTAGGTATGCTGAGGAGATTGTCTAGTCCCGCCGACCCTGTGGCACAGGTCCCGCATCAGCCAAGTATGTTGAGGAGATTGTCCAGTCCTGCCGACCCTGTGGCATCGGTCCCCGCACCAACTATGTATGCTGAGGAGATTGTCCAGTCCTGCCGACCCTGTGGCATCGGTCCCCGCACCAGCTAGGTATGTTGAGGAGATTGTCCAGTCCTGCCGACCCTGTGGCATCGGTCCCCGCACCAGCTAGTCATGCTGAGGAGATTGTCCAGTCCCGCCGACCCTGTGGCACCGGTCCCCGCACCAGCTAGGTATGTTGAGGAGATTGTCCAGTCCCGCCGACCCTGTGGCACCGGTCCCCGCACCAGCTAGGTATGCTGAGGAGAGGGTCTGCCGCAGGCTCCTGCCGACCTTGCGGCATCTGTTCCCACACATTCGAAAAGGAGCCTTTCCCTGGATTTTAGTCATCCAGTACGCAGTTTCACGAACCTATGCTCCCCGTTTTCCTATCGACAGGCCGGATGTTTCGGCTATTTAATGATGAAATAGTGTCATCGTTATTCTTTACGAACATACCTAACCTATGGGCCCTCAGACCTTGACTTGCATTCAAGCACCAGTACATTGCATCGCGTGGAAGAAAGGTAGAAATTGATCTCACATTCCTGAATTGTATACAACTTGTTTATCCAGAATGTCTTGATTCCTAACAGCAAACAGGTTTTAAACACCTACACTGAAGTTCACAAATGAAAGGAAGTTATTAATGCCAACAAGACTAATACTCACCTCTTCGAGGTTATTACCAGCAAGACACACCATAGAAGTCCAGGAAGCCAGCTAACTATTAGGCTAACCCTGGTCAGCTGCAATGCGCCCAAGGAAACCGACGCGTCGCTGGGAACGGCGGACCAACGCAGCACAGCTCAGCGTCCACAGTGTGCAGGGTTATTCCAGGCCACGACCATTCTGAATATGTTGCGTCCACATACAGCATGGCTAAAAAGCATGACAGCGTGTAGCATCTCATCCGCTGGATCAAATCCAAAATTAGACACCATTTGTCAAAATAAACGTTGCATCTCAGCAGGCCGAGAAGATGTCAGGGACCATTGGGAAGCGAAGACTCAAATTTCATTTAAAACTTCACTTATAAGCCGTACCTTGTGGTACAGTGACAGTAGTTCTACTTCTACCCATTTGCTTTAAATGGTCGTTACACCGAGATCGGCTGACGCTCTGGTCATGAACGCTACCATGTAAATTTCGCCATTATATATATATATATATATCCACATATTTCTTTATTTATATATACGCATTTACATAAATGCATATATACTGCTTGATTCGACATTCTTATGCGCCAAACGCGTGCTTGATATTTTGACGAACGACCTTAATCGACTTAGCGTGCGTACGAGGCTGCTCGGGCGAAAATAGAAGCCACGCGATGTTCGATAAAATCTTGATGAGTTCGGAGCGTCAGCGATTTACGCTAGTTTAAGTTACATATATATATATATATATATATATATAAGCACTAGCCCAAAACTCGAGACACTAGTTTTTTTTCCTCCAATGGTAAATAGATCCCATGCGTTGAATATGGATATAAGGCAGACATTTTGCATAGTCTCTGAAGTCATTGTCAGGAAATTGTTAATAAAAGAGCATGCTATTCCGTATATTGTAAAATTTATTTTAAAAAACAACATTGTGAAATATCGTAAATAATTTGGTTACGTCCTACTGCGGCATGAGAAGAGCCTGTTCCGATCATACCCATAACGGCTCAAGAAATATCGGCGCACGAAACCGTGGTATTTTTCATTCAACACCTTTTGAATGCGCAGACTCTTGAATCACACGGTATTTGCATGTTGTCAACGTGTTGCACAACATACATGCACCTTTGTCACCCTCAAAGGGCACGGCGACAATGTACCATCACGCCGTGCCCGTTGCCATGCTCCGACCTTATCGGGTCGGTGGATACTTGACCCTCCTGGTCAGGAGCCAAGTCCCAGTGCATAGAGCAGCTCGATGACCTACTTTGTTAGGTCAGAGGAGACCAGGGCATGTCTGCACTGTAACCCACTCAGCTACGGCAACGGCTAGTGAAAACCTGAACGCAAAATGATTGCCAAGTTCCGACCACTTCACCGTTCAATTACGACAAACAGTGTATGCGGATCTGAAATGCCTGCTGCATGACCGCCTCAGTCGTTGCGCCCCTAAACTCCGATCTGAAATGCCACTGACGTGGGCGCCCGCAGGCTGATCCAGGCAGGCTGATCCAGGCAGGCTGATCCTGGCAGGCTGATCCAGGCAGGCTGGCCGCACACATGACTGCAATTCAGTGGTTTCAATTTCAAATTCAATTTGATTTTTACCCAGCTTAGAGCAGGAGTATGATTATCAAGCTAATTCTGGTGCTTAAGAATACCCAAATTTTGAGAGCACCGCCGTTTTTTTAGAGCATTTTTGTCTTCTTTCTTCGCATGACTTTCAAATGCTTGGGTGTGGGGCTGAGTCATTTCTTCTATCAAACGGTTTTCCACCAACCCACGTGCAGCACACAGCGAAGTCATACGCAGGCTCCAGAATGCGGATCAGCAAAACCATGAGACACCCCACTCGGCCAGGTCTCGGTCTGGTTAGGTGTCAGCTGTTGACGAACCGCCACTCGATCGGCTCCCGCGACTCGAACCAGCATCGACAACGACCCACACTCAGCACACGGCCAACACAACTTCCAGTCACGGACGGCAGCCAGCCCACCACCCCAGCCGCGGTAATGACCCGGCACCAGGGCACACACTGGGCTCGGCAGAGTCAGGGCCGTGTGCCGGCGAGGGTCTGTCACGTGGCGGGGCGGCGGCTGTGTCTTCAGCAGGTGTCCGGACAACCATGGCACTCGATCACGACAGGAGCTGCCGACACCAGCCCTCCGACACGCCGCCGCCCGCCGACAGAACAGCTGCCGACATCAGCCCCCCCCCCCAATACGTGGCCACAGCTGTCGACAGCCGACAGCACAACAATGCCACCCGGAAATGATGCGCATGTTTTTGCATAACTGAACTACAGGTCATTAGCAGTACACAAAACACTGGCATTTGGGCAATCGCTTCAGATGTGGCCATGGGCACATCATGAAGCCGCGCTGATATTGAACAGGACTGCTATTAACGAGCAAACTGCCCACAAATGACTACTGGTGGAATGTGGCATACAAGTAGACTGTCGCCAAACAAATCCGCCGTATTAAAATGGCTGCTGGCGTAAGAAATAAACTGGCCTCGCGACTGCGTTCAAAATGCATGCCACCACGTAGCTTAATCGGTGCCACCACGTGGCATAATCGGTTTACACCACGCCAGCAACAGACAGGATCAAGTCGGCATTATCACATGTTGCAAACTTGGTTGCCGTGCCCAAGTCGAGTGAAGTGCCGCCCCGGTATCACCGGTTTGCCGCCCCGGTAGCTCAGTTTGTTAGAGCGCTGGTCTGCACTGGTCTCCCCTGTCCTGGCAACACAGGGTTCGAGTCGCTTCGCGCGCTCGCATTTAGCCCCCGACTGGGAGAGTCAGTTGACAGCTGGCCCGATAAGGCCGGGGACGAGCTACCGGGCGACCGCGTCGGTGCATTGATGGCACGTTAAACTTTCGGTCAAAATTATGTCGTTGCCGTAGAAATGGAATTCGTGGATCGGGTGGTGGGACCATGGTTCACGCAACAAGCTCTGCTTAGCAATAGGACCCTGGTTAATAAAGCCACCCAAGCAAGAACTCGGATTAAATTTATTATAAAAAGTGGCTCCGTCGCAGCAACTGCTACCCAGCTGCGCATCGACGCGGAACAAAGCACAGGACAAAGCTGGGACGGCGACAGAACCACGTGCAGCCCTGCAGGATCCGCGGCCAAGTTCTCACGAGCACAGCATCCTGCAGCGTTGTCAGTCCAATTCAGGTATGGCGGTTCACTATCTTTCCTGTTCACGTTTCTCTCATACTGTGCGCACGTCACCGGCGGATCCAGGGGGATTAGGAGCATGTGCCCCAGATGAAAATGTGGCGTTGTTCCAGGATGCTCGAATGCCTCGCCCGCTCAACGAGTTGTTCATCCGATGGCACCCCTCTGGGTAGAAAAGGCACCCCTGCAGAACGAGTGCACCCTCCCTCCCCCTCCACCTCCGCGTTCCTCAAACCTCAAAACCAGTGACGCCCCCCCCCGGAGAAATGGCGCTCTCCAGACAAGTGCCCCTCCCGCGAATCAAAATTCCTGAATCCGCTCCTGTCGTCTCGTTCGGAGGTGGAGGAAGTCGTTCAACGGTAACAAGGAAACTTTCCATGATGAAATGAAGTATAGCGCTGGTCCAAAACGGCACCACAGTTTGCCATTGTGTCGGCCGGTCGGAGGGCGACCGAGCCGTAACTCGGCCGGCCGGTCGAAGGCTGACCGAGCCAGGCTGGCTGCCAGTCTGGTGACCCGGCGTCAGGCTGGCTGTCAGTCCGGTGACCCAGCGCGAGGCTGGCTGTCAGTCCGGTGACCCAGCGCGAGGCTGGCTGCCAGTCCGGTGACCCAGCGCGAGGCTGGCTGCCAGTCCGGTGACCCAGCGTCAGGCTGGCCGTCAGTCCGGTGACTCAGCGTCAGGCTGGCTGTCAGTCTGGTGACCCGGCGTCAGGCTGGTTGTCAGTCCGGTGACCCAGCCTCAGGCTGGCTGTCAGTCTGGTGACCCGGAGTCAGGCTGGTTGTCAGACCTCGATGACCCAGCGTCAGGCTGGCTGTCAGTCCGGTGACTCACCGTCAGTCTGACCGTCAGTCCGGTGACTCACCGTCAGTCTGACCGTCAGTCCGGTGACTCAGCGTCAGTCTGGCCGTCAGTCCGGTGACCCAGCGTCAGGCTGACCGTCAGTCCGGTGACCCGGCGTCAGGCTGGCTGTCAGTCCGGTGACTCACCGTCAGTCTGACCGTCAGTCCGGTGACTCACCGTCAGTCTGACCGTCAGTCCGGTGACTCAGCGTCAGTCTGACACGTCAGTCCGGTGACCCGGCGTCAGGCTGGCCGTCAGTCCGGTGACACGGCGGCCAGCCGGCCGCAATTCGACACGACCTTTATCAGCTGCCGCCGCACAAACGACGCAGCGACCGTCGGCCCACTCGCTGTATTAATGACGCAAGTCGTCACCGGACAGGTGCCGCTGTCGTCGACACGCAGGTAGCGCCGTCGAAGCGCCCACGCTCGTCCAGGTGTAATGCTCCGATCCATCTGCTTCCGGACCGATAGCCGACGTCGGGCTCCGTCCCACCGGCTGCAGTCGCATTCAGCGGCGGCATGGCCCGTCACATGTGATATTCCCGCCGTCAGCGCGTCACATGTGATATTCCCGCCGTCAGCGTCACATGTGATATTGCGGCCGTCAGCGGCGGCCCGGCCCGTCACATGTGATATTCCGTCGTGACACCATCGCCACTGGTCACGCCTCGATATTCCCGCCGTAGCGACGTGTATGCCAGCGCCGATCAGTGGCCGGCTGCGGCCCGTCACATGTGGAATTATTCCGTGCCGTACAGCGTGCGGTACCGTGCGGTCACAGGTGATATTCGCCGTCAGCGTCACATGTGTTATTGCGGCCTTTAGCGGCGGCACGGTCCACCCAGCTCTTGACCGTCATGACACCGTCGCCAATCTGGTCACGCCTCGATTGGCCGCGGCCTGAAGACGTAGCGACAGCGCCGATCTCGAACCCGCTGCGAAATTCCATTGTGAGACGAGCATCTGTACCGTGCGGTACAACTCGTCCCCGCGGTCACACGGTGTACGGAACGCCCAAGTAGCGTACCGAGCGCCGCTGGCCGGCACGCGCAGAGCAGAAGTGACACAGCTGACTGGTCGACATCGGCTGACACGTGATGCACTCGGCGTTACAACGGCTGCACAGATCCAGCTCAAACCGAGCATGTCATCATACAATATACACACAGCGATAAGGCAAACAGAGTTGCCAACATGTTATGTGCATGTCTGCCGGACCGCATGCTTGCCCGCATCGGTCGGGGTAAATACGCTGGCATTGTTGGCATGTACTGACAATGTATTCGAAACTTAAACACAGCCACTGTGGTGTTCTAAAAGAGACCAAAGGCCTGTTCAATGGGAATGAGGTTGATTCTCAAGAACCTAACACCCTGATATATTGGGACGTTTTTATTCAACCCTGTCTTAATTTTATAATATTTCGAGCGAACAATATCATGATCGGTGGTATTTCCTTCAATTTCCGCTTGGTAAACTCAGTGGATAGATCACTGACCTACAAATATTTCCCCGTCTTAGCAAAATGAGTTGGATCCCTTCACGCTCTCGTTCATAACGCCTCCGATCGGGATGGTCAGTTGGCTACTGGGCAGGCAAGGTCAGGGCGCAGGCACCAGGCGACCGTGCCCAACTATGTAGTCACGTTAAACACTCGGTTGAAATTGTACTACATAACTGGACTGTCCCGACCCGGAGGTGGGTGATGGCTGATGCAGCAGGCACATGCTCAGCATGAACTCCGATTCCGTAAAGCTTCCCAACGATTCGAAAATATCCTTTTAAAAATACGTCCACAACTTCGATACGGGTTGTGGCCACAAACCGGAAATATATCAGCCAGTTTCCCATGTGCACAGCCCACACGAAGACCCATCTGAAACCTGGTGCCCGTCTATGCTGCCGGATAGCGCTGCCAGTCAGTAGCTGCCAACAAGTAGCGCGAGTCGCAAGCTTAGGTCCCGTCAAACGTTGCCAGCCTGGTGACATTAGCCAGCTGGGGTCGCCAATTGTGGAGTCACCATGCTGAATTCCCAGTCAGCCCAACCAGTCAGGCCGGATCATCGATCAAGGTCACCAATAAGGTCGCCAGTGAAGATCACCAGTCAAGGTCACCACCAGCCAGGGTAACCAGTTCTGTGGTCATCAGGCCGAGTCATCAGCCAGGGTCATCAGATAGAGTGAGCAGTATGCAGGGCTTGATTTGCACTTGTAATTTGCATTTGTAACTTTGGATGTGGAGGGTTAAATTAGGGGGTAATCGAATACAGAGAATATTTTTCGTCAAGCATGTCGCATCAGAAGCACAGTTTGCACTTTCCAATGTACCTTGAGCACTTTTTCACAGCGCAGCACATTATCAAACAACACCATTCAACCTTCAAATGAAAAAATTAGAGGATAATTTGTCCGGAGAGTGTAATTCTCTGAATGCCAAGCATCCAGAAACAGGCTGTTTTTTCCAGCCTGTCGGCGCGTCACTAGTCACGATCACCAGCTGAGGTCACCACCGGTCAGGGGTCACTCAGGTCAGGGATCGCCAGTGACGGCCGCCAGCTGGCGCCGGCGGTGTGCTCACCTGTCGTAGACTCGGCAGCTCGAGTTGTTCACGCGCCTGTCGCTCAGGTAGCGGCGCCGGTCCTCGAACAGGTCCTTGATGGCCGTCACGCCCATCACAAACACCAGCGGCAGCATGGCCACCTCGCGGCCGAACGCGCTGATCGCCGGCACCCAGTTCAACAGCACGATGAACAGAAAGTACAGGTTGGCGAACCGGTGGAACTGCTCGAACAGGTTCTTTGGCAGGAACGAGAGCAGCGTGTACTTGGTGGTGCGCACGTTGTTGTCGGCGAACGTGGCGTTGGGGTGCTGCGCGGCCGGCGTGTCCGGTGGCACCGTGTGGTTCGGCACAAGCACGCGCACGCGCGCCTCCTCGTGCGCCTTCTTCTTCCAGAAGCAGAGGTAGTCGAAGATGGACGACGCGCGCTGCGTCTGGCGCAGCGTGTACACGCTCTCGGTGCGCGACGCCTGCCGCGAGTGGCCGCGGAACAGGCTGTCGCCGCGCGAGCCGTGCCGCCGGCGCGACGAGGAGCTGCGCGGCGCGCCATCGTGGCCGGCCGGCAGCGTGAAGTCGGCCCGCGACGAGCAGCGGCGCGCCTCCTCCAGCCCGTCCGTGCCGATCTGGCCGTGGCTGAAGGCGCGCGCGTGGCCGCGCGGCGCGCTGCTGCGCTCCGGGTCCTTGAGGATGGACGGTCCGGGCAGCTGTGTGCCGTGGCTGGCCGAGCGCACGTGACCGCGCGACGGCGACGTCGGGTCGTGCGACACGGTGCGCATTATCGGCCGGTGCGGCCGCTCGGCCAGGCCGCCCAGTGCTGCTGTCGCTCCCTGCTCCTCCATGGTGATCCACCTGGAATAACATCATGTGAGGAGCAATGTCTGACAGCTGGACTGTGTCACAGCATTTACTGTGAATCTCATGTGAATACAACAGTGTAAGAAGATTGAGTCATGCATTTGGTTCAGCATTGAGTTTACATAGAAGTATCTCAGCAGTGACATTACCAGCTTGCACAAAAATCAACTCAATTGTTACTTGCAATGGGCAGACAAATTCCACACCATGGTGTATCTGTACATATTCCACAGCCGATGGGCTTAGTCATTGTCATTATTCCCCAATATTTTACATTACACTTTGTACATACTTATAATGAATTTTGAAATGACAACTAAAATTTCAAGTTTAATTTCATTGCAACTAAGTACAAATGCATAGACTAGAGGCACAGCTGACTCAAGGGTGTAACAAAATGTTATTTTGTTACACCCCATATTACACCATGTCATTGTGGCAATGCACTGTAGGTTGCTGTACTGCAACTGAATCATCCTTTTTAGTTTGTTAAACATTGCAAGTGCTAAAAATTAAGGCAAGCCTTTAAAACCATACCAGGAAGACTAATGACTTAGCTGCTGATAGGCAGCATTATCATCCATCTTATTCCTACCTTAACACTAGTTGTCATCCAGTTTTGCCAACACCACAACTTCAACAGAGGTACAATATGGTCAAGGAATGATGATAAAATGACCTCAGGAAACAAGTCATGAAGCAACATTTGCAATAAGATGATCATTTGTTGCTCATATTTAAGTGTACCTTACTGTTAAAAAATATCTTGTTTATAATATTAAAAAAAATAAAATTAAAAAACACCCAAATGTTTTGACTTAATAACACTTGTAAAGTTCTGGGTTCCATTTTAATCTTGGCAAACAAATACCATCAAAATTGTTCCATTTAATTATTATGAATTGAAGAAAGCCTTCCCCTTATTACTGTTATGTTGTGTTTGGTACATTCTGAATCAAGTTTTTTTGGTGCAGAATACAAATACTTGTCTCAGTTTCTGTGATATCCATTCACCTTGTCTTCCTATGTTGGTGGTCAGTTGTCCTTTCTTGACAGGCACCTACCTAACTCCTGCAACATGACATGTTATATGATCTGCATGTTTTCTAACCTGGTGAATTCAAATTTCTTACCTGGTGGCCTCATTTGAGTGTAATTATGATGCTATATTTCATAATGTCATGCATTGCATAATATTTGTTCTTGAAAGCTGTTCTGAATAATCCCATAACTTTCATATGCAATATGAAGTTAGTTTAACATACCTATATTTCTGATTATATAAATTCTAATCCACAAATCCCTCAGAATGTTCCACCATTTCACATTCTTAAAGGTTATCTCTATGATACAGATACATTGTGCATTAGTCCAGGGGCAGATACATGGGGCACCAGGGACATGTGCCCCACCCACATGAAAATTGACACCCCTTCCTCCATGAAAATTACTGGATCTGACCCTGCTATGGTCTATGAAGATTGAGCCCTACTAATCTGTCCTGGTTCTCAATACATAACATGTCTTTCACAAAAAAACATAGCATAGACTCTGGCAAAAACATAGACTCTGGCAAGCTAAAACAAGCAGTGAAAGCAGACAGGCTTCAAGTCGATGTGCAAGCCATAAAATGCTGTTCTCGAAAGTTATGAAAAACTTCACAATCTCTGGTTGCAACTCCTGTGGAAATGAATGCTCACATATTGTTAATCATGTTCAGAGATATGCCTATACAATTTGTTCTTGAAATGTCATATTGGGCTTAAAGTAAAAAAAAACTGAGTCACCAACCTCCCACTCCAATTGGCCATGAATGGACTGCAATCCCACTGCTTGGCTTGTAGCATTCAAACCCATGATCTTGTAATCAAGAGTAAAATGCCCCAACAACTTGGGCACTGCTACACCTCTACCGACAAGCCCTTTTGATTAATATACACTGTTCCATCAAGAGACCAGAACTAAGACCTAACCAGCTACCAGGCGCGTACCTACCAATGCTTTGCTCCAGTTCCTCAATGTTGACGTCGCATTTGCCTGCCTGCTTTGCGGTCCATACTGTTCCCAACAACCTCAAACTAACTGCACCACACAGTTGTCACTGTGGCCGTGTTCTGTTAGCGTCAAGAACGCACAGAAACGACAGTAAAAAGGCATAAAATGGGGAACAAAAACAGTTCACTCCGCAAAAATCGGCACAGGATTAGATCACTCCCCGACGACAGACAACCGCAACACAACACACCAACAAGCCAGGCCTCAACTGAGACCCAAGCTGACACCTCACAAAAGCCCGGGGGCAGAAACAGCTGATTGTAACACCACAAGTAGTTTATTTTCATGCAGTTGCAAACATGGTTCATGAAGCGTCGTTAGAATTATGCCTATTTTAAATTGTGCTTTGAGCACTTAAAAAGGCAATGTTATGAATTAAAAACATAAATTATTATTATTTTACGGCAAAAGGCCTCAATATTAATATTGATATCTCGTAGTGAAATAAACATTTGACCCAAATATGTTTTTTCCATAATTCTATCATATTTTACGAGCAGGTATGTAAATAAATAAATTTGCAATGCATATATTCTACTGCTCTCGGTGCTGCTATTCCGTCAAAAGGTATTTGTTTCCATGGAAACTGTAAAATAAGAGATATTTATGATGGCGCAGTGGAGACAAAATAATGGTCCTGTTGGCTCTGTGCTTAAATGTTGTTGTCATTGTGAATTCTTAAGAGTGCCTGTTGTCGCACTCAAGATAACTAGGGAGAACTGTGAGGTTGCTGCGATAGTCTGAATGGTAGATTTTGCTGTTTGAAGGATGGCATGGTGTAGATTCTTAGACATATGGTGTGTGCAAGCCTCATTTGAAGAATGGCATGCTGTATATTCTTACATATATGGTTTGTGACTCCTCACTGCTGACTCTTGATTATTAATATTTGGAAATGCAACCCATATGTAAATTGTCATAGCACATGTCACTTCTTATTAGGTAGATGCCTACATGCCTGACCTACCTGACTAGGTGATTTTCTTTTTTTTCTTTTTATGAATCTAGGTAGTCTATTCTTGTTCAGGTAGCTTTATGGGTCAGAGTCATGTTGATAAGCAGGGATTTTTGCATGAACCCTGGTCCAGTAATAACTATTTTCCAAATTGGATGGAATATACTACTGACTGAACACTGAATCAACATCCTTCCCGAAGGAGTATCTGCATCATGCTTATTGGTGTGTTTTTTTAAGCCTTCATTCCTTATTTCTAACTTTATCCCATTTACAAGTATCATGCTTGTTCTCACAGTAATACATCCAGGATCATGATAATGAACATCCTGTAGCACAATCCCTAGGTTGCATCCATAGGTAATCCCTTCCAGGTGAAGGGATTACCTATGGTGTGCTATGTTATGCAGTACCAGTTTTGGGCATAGGTATTTGTATAGTTATCATTGATATCAGTGTCCCCAAATTAGATACCTCTCAAAACACAACAAGCAGGAACAGCAATATATATACAATTGTCTCAATGCTAGGTTTGCAGTACTTAATAATTTTGTATTAACATTATTTCCATAGCAATTTTGATATCCTGCTGTACTTGTTTTGACATTCACACTTAATGAGAAATCATTATTTTAACAATACCCAATGGCGAGACCATTGGTCTCGCCAACCAATCCATGAATTTCAGTGCAATGGCAAGATTTTGACAGCGAGTTTAACATTCAGTCAATGCAATGGCATGGCTGACTCAACCAGTTGCCAACTGATCCTCCTAGCTGGGAACCCTAAATGCAAGCAGTGAAGTGAAGCAAATCCTGCCTTGCCAGGACAGGGGAGACCAATACAGGCCAGGCTATAACCAACTAAGGTGCTGGGGCTGCTCAGTTGGTTTTTGATGATTGAAACACATGTAAAACTGGTAGGTGTGTGAAAGTATTCAAAGGAATTACAAAAACACTAGGAACCTGATTGATTTAGATTTTGACATCAAAACTCATCCATTGTATTCTTGGCCCAAGCTTACTCACTTGGTTTTCGCAGCTATTTGAAAGACCTGTAAGACACCTGGTTTGTTTACTCATCATGAAATTTATACGGGATTGTGTTTACTACAGCTGTAATATATCCCCAAGTTGTGTGCTACTAGTTTCAGTAGTTTTTTAGATCTTAGTGGTGCAGAATCAGCACCCTGTCCCTCTCCAGTGCATGCTGTGTGAGAAGCCCTCCAGTGCTTGTGTTAAGGTTGCTACATGATCAGGTAATGAATGAATTCCATCTGGCACAACATCCGAGAAAACATTTTCCACAATCTAATGAGCCAATTTCAATGAATGCCTATGTGTATTCACCAATGGTGCCAGAGTAAACATGTTGGGGAGCTGGATGGCAGAATGGTGATGCAAAATATTGGAACATTTCATAAAGTTGAGAACAATTCCTGGCAAGGTTGGATTTGTGCTTTGGAATCATGAATATGATGAAAAATATAAAAACTCCATTGTGGAGATGATAATTTTATCCCAGATTTTCATTATTAAAACTTTGCTTCATACCCTAATGCATTGTTACCAAATAACAATGGTTTTGAATCTTTGTGAAACAGTATGATTCAACCTTCCAGCAAAAAAAATGAAGATGATACAATTTGAGAGTGGCTAATTTTCTGGATCCAAATAATCCAAAGCCAATTATTTTTTGTTCAGCCCTGATCACTGGTTAAGTTTTTCATGCACAGCCATATCTTATCCAGTGCCAGATCTCCTTGGTAGCTGTTCAGAATGGCTGACATTACATCTGGTGATATTGGATAGCCATTATTGATATTTTCACTGTTGCTATTGTTGAATGACACCACTGATTTACTGTGATGTAAAGTTTACATGATGGTAGAGTAATGTAACTTTACCAATCCTAGCCTAAACCACACTAATGTTTGACCTTGCAAACCTGTCAATGTTGGATCTCATAAAATATACTGGTGTTGGATAGCGTAATGCCTGCGGTTCTTCTATTTTGTAAAATATATGAATGTTTGTTATTGAAGTCAGCATTACATGTATTGGGGCAAGTAGTCTATGGGTTAATGCAACCCATCTCACAATTGAAAGCTTGTGGGTTTGAGTCTCACCTGTTGCCACTATTTGCCTGCAACCAAGCAGCATGAGAGATTGACTATGCTATATGACTCAATGGTTGACATGTCATACAACCAATAACCACCAGAGTTGTATGTACTGCACTTAGTATGAGTATGTACCCCACTTAGAGTATGTTTTTCTTCAAACCGGTGACATCAAAATCTCAGCTTGCACTCTACAATGAATCGTCCTCAGGTCACTTGATGGACCAAATCTTCATTTGATAGATCTGCACAAATATTGATTTTAGGGGCCCTGGGCTAATTGTCATCTGTTCCGGTTGCAATTGTTTAGCCCATTGCAATTTTAGGGGCCCCAAGCAAGTTTTTTTGTGGGATCTTGACACGTTTTCCAGACCTGACCAGTTTGGGAGGCCCCAGGCACGAGTTTTAGGCTCCAGAGTGATTTTCTGGACTTGGATTGATTTTTGGGAACCCAGGTTCTTTTATATTTTGGTGCAATTTTTGGGACCCCAGCAATATTTTTATTTAGCCCAGCATGATTTTCCGGGGCCTGGGCGTGACTCTGGGGGTCCGCCATCTCTCAGAGGGGAAGGATCCATTTGCCCCCTTCTGATGCCACAGGTGAGAAGTAGTATATTATGCTAATTAATTATTGTATTATGCAGCATGTAGTGCATATTCCATGTGATGTATGTATTATGTATTACATATGATGTAATGTGTATTATATGATATTAATGTATGGTAATTATTTGTATATTACTGATCTTGTGTTTCAGGGAAGTGAAAGCTAAATCATGGAAGAAGATGGAGACACAGACTTGTGTGGAGCTAAGGGTCTCATTACATTGGAGGAGCAAAACAAGTTCATAATAGAGAGAAGAAAAATTACAGCTGCACAGCAGACATGTGAAAAGTATAAATTTATGCTTCAGGAGGTAGGAAATACAAAATGGCATTTGATGCAAATGGACAGTGTATTCACTAGCCATTTCATCAAGAAATCAACTCTGAATATCTTCCAGAGAATAATCAAAATGTGAACAGCAGTGATAAGATAGGGGTTGCATTATTTTGTAAAACTTGAATAACATAATGTGTGTGATGTGACCCTCAGATATACCCGGAATCCCGTGAGTATGCACCTTCGCAAATGTTGTAAGCTACTAATTGTACCCTAGAACTTAAAAGTTACAGGGGCATACCACAAGGTTGGAGGGGATTTCTAGATGTGGTCCCCAACAAGATATGGTCCTTTACCCTTGTGAACTATCTACTCTTCTGGCTGAAAGTGGAAAGAAATGGAATATTAATTGATATACATTTGCATGGATCCGAGAGCTACCAGCTCTAGCTGCCTAGATTTTAGTGTGTGTCATGATCTGTTTTCCTTATATCAATAGCGCCGGCCGGGGCGACATGGCGACTACGGCGAGTAGGGACGCCACGTATGGCTGCATCCGTAAGGTGAGGCACCTGATGTGCCACTGCATAGCTGTTGTATGGTGGTATGGCTGCGTTAGTAAGGTGAGGCACCTGGTGTGCCACTGCATAGCCGTCGTATGGTCGTATGGCTGCGTTGGTAAGGTGAGGTGCCTGACGTGCCACTGCACAGCTGTCGTATGATCGTATGGCTGCGTTCGTAAGGTGAGGTGCCTGACGTGCCACTGCACAGCTGTCGTATGGTCGTATGGCTGCGTTGGTAAGGTGAGGCGCCTGACGTGCCACTGCACAGTTGTCGTATGGTCGTATGTCTGCGTTGGTAAGGTACGGCCCCTGACGTGCCACTGTGCGGCTGTCATATGGTCGTATGGCTGCGTTGGTAAGGTACGGCGCCTGACGTGCCACTGCACAGTTGTCGTATGATCGTATGGCTGCGTTCGTAAGGTGAGGCGCCTGACGTGCCACTGTGCGGCTGTCATATGGTCGTATGGCTGCGTTGGTAAGGTACGGCCCCTGACGTGCCACTGCACAGCTGTCGTATGATCGTATGGCTGCGTTCGTAAGGTGAGGCGCCTGACGTGCCACTGTGCAGCTGTCGTATGGTCGTATGTCTGCGTTGGTAAGGTACGGCGCCTGACGTGCCACTGCACAGCTGTCGTATGGTCGTATGGCTGCGTTGGTAAGGTGAGGTGCCTGACGTGCCACTGCACAGCTGTCGTATGGTCGTATGGCCGCGTTCGTAAGGTGAGGCGCCTGACGTGCCACTGTGCAGCTATCGTATGGTCGTATGGCTGCGTTGGTAAGGTGCCGTCCTTGACCTGCCACTGTGCAGCTGTCTGTGCTGTGTACATCCCACGCTGAAGTGGTCCTCGTGTGCCCGTCAGACGCACCAGCAGCTGGACGTGTGCCGGGCGGGCCTGCACGCGCTGACACAGCGGCGGCACGAGGCCGAGGCCCGCCTGCTGGACGCCTCCACTGGCGGCCAGCGAGCGCTGTGCGACTACCTGCAGGATCAGCTGGCCGGCATTGGGGCCAACATCGAGCTGCAGCAACACAACGAGAGGCAGCTCACTGACAGACTGGTGTCGCTCGAGTAGGTGGTCGATTGTGTTGTGAGCGCTCCTCGCTGCAGCAGCAGAACGAGAGGCAGCTCACTGACAAACTGGTGTCGCTCGAGTAGGTAGTCGATTGTGTTGTGAGCATCGCTACCGCGACGAGGAGGACGTTCAGGCGATATATTCACCATAAGCTTGGCAGTTCAACTATTTGACATATGTATAGTGTGCTTTAAAAACCCAAGAGCATAAATCAAGATGTGGATTGCGATGGCCTTTCAAGGTTCTTGAACCTAGGAAGCTGTGTTCTCCAAAATGGTGACTCGATAACTTGGACCAGTTTGTCTGTCAAATATTAGCAAGATGCCTTCCAACTTAAACACTGCCTGAGATATACCTAAGCATCACTCCTATAGCGCTGATCACTCGTAAAAATCCACCAAGCCCAAGAGTTAAATCACCAGTCGAAATGTTAAACGGAGAAATATAATCGATGAAGGGGCTGGAAGTAGTCTTCTCTTGTGGAATGCGGTGTGTGAAAACTTGCCATTGTAGGCGTCGAGGCCAGGATGTAAACACAATTTCATATTGATATAGCATCCAAATTCTGAGGAATATTGTCATCAACATCGGAAGTGGGGCCTACTTCGAGGTAAGGAATTAGCTGAATGTGGTTGCATTTGCATTGCCTGTCACAAACTCTTCAGGGAGAAGTTATTTTGCTTACATCCTGACGCCTCACTGAGCGAATTTAGACAGCATCTGTCGGTGTGCCATTTTCCATTCCGGTGCTGAATGAGCGACTCCGTGCACGTGTTGCTGAGCTACACGGGCAGACATCCAATCGTAGGAGATAGATCTGGTGATCGCTTCGCTCCGGGGTTCAGACAGGTTACATCATCCTGTAGCACTGCGAACATGCCGGGAATCTTGCTCCGACTTCCGATAGGCCGCCCTTGTCGTGGGCATGAAGCTCGCAATGGTAGTGATCGTTTACTGTTTCATCCATACCACTGCAACTTCTTCAGTGGCAGGTGATTCGGTTTCCCAATCGTGGTGGCTCGAGCCATCTGCGAATTATGGCCGAAGTTCAGCCGGCCACCGTCATCGTAAACATGTTGCGGTGTCTGGGCTGGCTTCTTGGAATTCTGTCACTGGGTCACGAGCCTCGCGGGCACAGTTCTCGATTCTGGGTTGTTTTCGAGTAAGCATTAGGCCGTCAGCCGTTTGATGTACCCATCACATTCAGTATGATGGGTACACAGCAGTATGATGGACATGAGCGGTCGAGCGGTATAGATGACATGATTGGTTCAGCGGTATGGTCGGCATGATACGTCGAACGGTATGATCGGCATGATCGGTCGATAAGCATGACTGTCATGATGGGTCGAGCGGTATGAGCGGCATGCTAGGTCGAGCGGTATGATCGGCATGATAGGTCGAGCAGCAAGACCGGCATGATAGGTCGAGCGGCATGACCGGCATAATTGGTCGAGCTGTATGAGCGGGATGGCTCCATAGGTGAGCACGTCTCGCTTGCGAACCCACACGACTTCCAGCGTTTTTATTTTGTCCACCACTTGTTCCTAATTTGCACTCCGACTTCTTGCAGCAGTTTTGCCGAGTATGAGAATCACGAACTGAGCTGAAATCCTCCTTGCTGAAGAGTTTTAGTTATGCTGATGGCTTCATCGCTCGCACCTGTGATTACGTCATCAAGACAAGAATCATCTTCTACGGCTTCTTTGACAGCTTTTTCACCGCCAAATTCGTCCGCTGTTGGTCGAAGACAGTGATCTGCGATCCTGGGTGAGCGAACCGCACCAAATATAGCGACAGGGAATTGGTATCTATCGAAGGGGCCTGAGCGGCGCGACCGTCGCCACATAAATCTCAGAACTGTGTCGGTCTGGTTCTCGTACTTGTATTTGGCTGAACTTGGCGATGACGTCAGAGGTTACTGCAATGTTTTTCTTACGCCAAGTAAGGTCCCTGCAGCACATAATCGTTGAGGAATTTTTCTGTTTTTTTTTGTTGTTTTTTTCTGCTGCATGTAGTACATGTACCGTGTTCGATTTGCTGGGACTGCACGGCAAGCATTGGTATGTACCAAGTACATCCGTGTTCTTCTGAAACTTCTCTTCCCGTAAGCGCTCGAAAATGACCCGTCCGATAGCATTTGCTCCATTCTGCTTCGTGCCATATCCGCAATTCGCAACACATGGTGTGTGTCCGTTTTCCATGCTTTGCTGAGATCGGTCCAGCTGACTCTCCAGCGCGATGGCCGGTGTCTGCGCCATCGGCCGACTCTCGGAGTATTTTTCATCTTCATTCCGTCTCAGCAGTGGAGCTGTCCGCCTCCCTCAGTCATGCCGAACTTGCTCGTCCACAGCGGCCTGCGCTCGCCCGTGGTAGCTGCTCGGTTTGTTTCCGGAAGTTGCCGCGGAAAGCCTGGGTAGTGCGGCGCTAGTGTCACTCGGAATATTGAAGATGGCACCACCGTCACTCGTAAAGATGGCGCTGGTACCCTGTGGCTCGGATGACCGCCATCGTTTCGTTCAAGAACTGTGCTCATTTTAGGTAGTTTTCTTCGCTATGAATGACGTGTGTAGTGATAACCCATCCCAGCTTCGTCTTCCGGAATGAAAATGTATTTTGGTTGCTTTCAAGATCTGCTGAGTTGAATAGTGATGAACTCCACATTGTCGAGCCCAAACGAAATTTGCGGCGACTGATCCCAAATTTGCGGAACAATCGAAGAGCTGGACATGCTCCATGCCAAGCTCTTCGATTTGAGGGAACACACTCTTCAGCTGCCGTGAGACCATGAATAGTTTTGTCGATACGGTACGGATACGGACACGGTCGAGCGGTACGCACGTGTCGCAGCGCGTGCGAAGAGCTCAGTATTTCACTGGTAGGGCGCTGGGCAGCATTGGCCTCTCTTTGTTGACAGGATTCGAGTCGTTTCACACGCTCGCCCCGACTGAAACTGAGCCGACATGATCGGATGGCAGCAGTGGGCTGGACGTGTGGGATGCTGCCTGGCGTTAGCATTAGTTAACCCGCCTCTCACTCTCTCGGGTCAGACCCTCGCACCCTGTCTCGGGGGAGGGGATGTGTTAGAGACCTCACCTCTAACTTCTAAGCTAAGCGGTGCACGGATGCGAACCGGATACCATCGGAAACCCCTCATGTTGAATAGTATGGCCCGAAAATGGCCTCACTTATCTCAATTTGAGACTCAAAATGGCGGTTCTTTTGGAAAAATGACCTAAAAGCATTGCATATATCCATTTATGGTAAACACGCAGAGTTGAAATTAACACCATTCGATAGCTAATTACGCAATGCAAGTTACAAAAAATCGCATTGGTCCATAATTGGTTAAAATTGGCAGTGACATTAGGTCACTAACCTGACCTCAAACACAAGTTCAAAACATACGTGCATACATGCACTGCCAAATTTTAATCATGTAAGCTTCATTTATATATGTTTTCACATGCATGAACTTAAATAAAAGTAAAACTTATTATAGAACAATAATCTCGGATGGACTTGACCTTGAATATTAATATGAATATGAATGATTCATAGTATTGGTTCCATTGGATAATTTGGGTCGGGTATTCCTTGTTTGATACTGTTTTGGCCGTGCAAATTCGACATTGACCATAACAGGAGTGTCTAAATAACTTGCTCTGTGCACGTTATCTTGGCCAGGCGGCCGCTTGATGGAGGTCAATCAAGTTGGATGAGGAACTTCCCATATTTCTGCATGCGCACCAAGAGTGAGAAGAATATGGATATTACAAGCATAGAAACTGGTCCAAAATTGGCCCTGACATCAGGTCACTGATCGTACTTCGAACATAAATCCAAGACATACGTTTTATAGGCAATAACCAATTGTACTCACGTAGCAAGTTTCGTTCAAATATTTTCCCATTTAGATGAGTTATCGATCCCGAAGCAGTCCGGAGGTGATCAAGAGCTAAGACCTTACATGACGTGAAGTTGAAACTTTCATATCAGATGCAAACAAAAGATGAATGAATAGTTACGGAAGATTTTGCGGCGCTCTGCGACGCCATTTATTCCTTTCGCTAAGAAACTTCGATGGGGCGTAACCCCCCTCCAACACGTGGCAAATTTACATGATCAAGATGGAATATTTGACATCCATTTAGGAATCATATTTCCTATTTCATATTTATTTCCTTCCATTTAGGAATCTTACTTCTTAAGAATTTATATGTTCATGTTTAAGATTCTTGGCAATGTCGTATTCGAATGCATACGGAATACTTTGTTTTATTGTTAATGGATCTTGTGGAGGCTGTTCGATGCCTGTAACAGTTGTTCCTTGAATTATAGTTCTCCAGTGCGGTGGTTGGATGATTATCTACACAAGCTCTGATCAGTATGGCCCTAAGTCCAGTAAGGCCACCCCAGCGAACATTCTAGCGGAATTCATTTAAACAAACGAACGGAACATGTAGAACCATTTCATTTATCTGGTTACCAATTGGTGTATGAATTGCGTCTGCAACTGAATTTGTGTTTTTTTTATCTGCTGCCTAAATTACTAACAAGCGATGCACGCAACACATTCTCTGTTCAAAGTCAAGTATTAGGTTACTTCCACGTGGTGGATGTTCTGCATCCAGACAATGTTGCGTGATCACATCAGGTTAAAAAAAAATCGTCAGAAGCTTTTCAAGAGCATACATCTTATGCATCCAGACTTATGCCTATATAGTAAAACTAGCGATTCTGCGTCAATGCACTTATAAATGTGGAGCGATTCGATGCTTGTCTGGTGGCGGGTGGTAGCCTGTTCCAAGCGGCCGCGGGGTGGTATGAGAACCCTCGCTGGGTCAGCGTGAGTCGACATCTTGTGAGATGAAGCTCGCCGACTGATCCAGCTCTTGTCTCCCTCTGCGAGACTTGTGACCGCCATGTAAGCGTCCTACGAACAGCTTCCGGGCGTTGCTCAACACTCATGGCTCTGTGTACCTGAACGCAATCGTGCTCTCGGACCATCTCTGCGATCTTCAGCCATCCCAATGACTCCATGTTGGCTGTATTAGTCGTAGCACCGTCCTCACACGAGTTTGCAAGCATCGAACGGATTGTCAGAGCAAGCTGCCATCCTTGCAGAAGTGGTTATGCACATTCCATCCCTATCTTATTACCATAAAATGGAACAAAATTCAACTGAACGTATGTATGCATACCCGAGCCGTCAATGGCACCGGTACATGCCACTGCAAGAATGAACACCTTTTCCTGCATTATTGCTGTCTTTTGCATATATGTAGAACTATATGTGCATATATGTAGAACTATCCGCTCGCTATAAGGTTCGAAACGTTCCCAGGGCCTGAAAAGCCTCTTCTTTTTACTGGGGTGCTTTATTCAGTGCCACGGGTCCCGTTATCGCTGATTCTTGGATGCGAACGATGTATACTTCGTGAATATCGACCAAATTTATCATCCCATTTTGACGTAAGCGAAAGACAAATGGAAGAGCTCACAGGAGCTGAATGTGTTCAAAAATAAAACAAAATAATCATCGCAATAAGAAATATTATTATCGTAGTCATCGTGAAATACTATGACCTAACCATCGTAGTGCAGGGAAATTGTCTACCGCTCGTGGGCTATCGTGGGCTAACCCTGGTATTGCAGGAAAATTGTCTACCGCTCGCGAAATACTGTGGCCTAACCCTCGTAGTGCAGGAAAATTGTCTACCGCTCGTGATGAACTGTGGCCTAACTCTCGTAATGCAGGAAAATTGTCTGGCAGTGGGGGGGGGGGGGGGTCAATTAAACCTCACCACCCTCCCATTAGCATGTGTTGTAAGCACGATAGACAGATGCGGTAAGTGGCATGGTGTAGCTACTTTTTTTTTTTTACTTTTTACTTTTACTTACTTTTACTTTTTTGGCAGTGCGTCTACGTTTACTGTTATTTGAAACATTTTATCGATTCCTTTGTGTTGAACTTTCGAGTGAGGTCAGGCAGCTCAATGCCGGGGTACAGTCAGTCACCTGTCTTCATCGTAGTTTTCGTGCACTGATTGTAAAACAAAGGCGATTTCCTGATGCAATGGTGACGATATGCAAGCGGAATACTTAGTCTACCACAGGTGACACTTGCATAGGTCAAGGTGACCAATCTCGTCAATGTCAAATACCTGCAAATATGTGATGCAAACTGTTGAAGGTTACAATTTTCGAGACCGATGGCACTCAGGAAAAGGTAATTAGTTCCACCAATGTAAAGCGATATGCTTTCCACCCTCTGTTATTTTCGTACAAGTAAATTCCAAGAAGCAAAAATGTTTGAATTTTTTGTGTGACGATGTAAAAATAAATGCAACGTTTTACCTAAGGCCACAATCCAGTTCTAAATATGGCAGCTGCCGACGTGTGGCCCGCTGCCGCGGTCACAGTGCCCCATTGGAGCCCGCCTGTACATGTCGAATATCCACACCACTTCTGGCCTGCAGAAAGCACGCGGCCGCAGCGGCGTTCGAAGATGGCAAGCTCATCAACATCAACTTCTTCGTCAATCGCATGGAGAACACGTTCGCCGAGAGGAAGGCAGAACAGAAGAAATGCTACATCAACCGAGAGGCAAAGCTGGCGCAGATCTATCAGGTGCGGGTCTGGAAGGTCTGCTCGAGGCTGATCTTCGTGTGTCGTTGAATCCTGGAACGTTTAAGTGCTTGTCTGCAGCCGCAGAAAGAAAATGGCGAAAGAAACAAAGCAGAACAAAATACAATGGTTTGTTATTGTAAACCAAACAATATGTATGTCAAATGAACGCAGTTATTCTAGGCAGCGCTACACATTGCGCCCGCGGATTATCAGATGTTGCTGAAGAGAGTGAGTTGACTGCATTTGTATTACTGTGTGTGTGATGCGTCGTCCGGTGTGCGGCTTATCTTGCTCCTGCTCCTGCTCCTGGGATGTTCACCACCTCTGTATGGTGTTCCGTCTGGGTGATGTTTCCCATCTCTATGTTTCTGGGATGGTCACCACCTCTGTGCATTGCTTCGTCTGTATGCCATGCCTCGTCTCTATGTTGCCGGGATGTTCGCCACCGCTGGGTGGTGTTCTGTCCGGGTAGTGTTCCCCGTCTCTGTGTTTCTGGGATAGTTGCCACCGCTGTGTGGTGGTGACTGATGCAACTATGGTGACATACATATGCTATTCTTGTGATCTCGGTTTCACGTATTCGATCATCCTGATATTCCAAATATGTGTGATGTACTTCCTCTGTGATCGTATGCGTTTCAGTATATTATGTGGTGTGAGCTGGTTTAGAATATGCAGATGTTACATAATTGAACAGCGATTTAAGGGTAGGAAGTGAGAGTACGGAGTGTCAAAGTATGTTTTGAAACAAAACTCTTCTGCTAGATGGGATACTTCATTATGGAGCATACGCGTATGCGTAATGTGTGTGTGTGTGTGTGAGTGAGTTTTGCCAGCCTGCCACCGTGTTGGTAATGTCGCCTGTTTCCGATGGTGTGTGGAGGAGTAAATGTGGTGGGTTAGGGTGTGAGGAACATCGTAGTCGGGGAGTAGAAGGAATAGGATAGGTGAAGTTGACTTGTTGAAAGGTGCCGGAGTTGAGGCCATCTTGAAGTTCCCAGTGTAGAGCTGGGTAGAGTTGAGTTGAGCTGTCTTGGAGATGAGGCGGTAGGCTGTTCAGAGGTTGAAGATGGTGCAGTAGTGAAGAGTGAAGAGAATAGTTGACAGTCCGGGCGGTGCTGATTTGGGGTATGGGGCGTAGAGGGGGATGGGTTGGGGCATCGCCGTAATGTATGTACATTGCAAGAATGTATAAAACTTTGGGGACAATGTTTTTTAATATTTTCTTCTGTCTTTCTCAGGATTAAAAAAAAATAACCATGTCTTTTTCTCTTTTTTTCTTTTCCCCCATTCACAGTTGTTTCAGTATGCGTGTGGTAGAGAGAAAGTGGAAGATCTGTTCGTGTAATGTTGGATGTTCATCGTTGAGAAGAGTGGTGATGTTTAGGGGGATGTTGTTTGTGGTGTGGTAGTTTGTGATATGTTGTCTTTGGTTGGTGTATTTGGTGCAGTATATGAGAATGTGTTTGATTGTAGGTGTTCGGTGACATGTTGTGCATTGTGGTCATGGACGGTTTAGAAGGAAGTAAGAGTGTGAGTGCTCTGTGTCCGATGCGTAATCGTGTCTGTATCCTTTCTTTGAATCTGGTGTTTTGATTGATGGTGTGCCAGTGTTCGTGTTTTGGGTGTATTTCATGGAGTTGTGTTCTTGCTGTGTCCCATGTTTGTTGAATGTGTTTGTTGATTGCCTGGTGTATTGTGGGGTAGTAGTCGGATTGTGAGTATGGACAGTGTGTGGTTTGTTGCAGTGTTGTGGCTATGTTTGCTTCGGTGTCTCTATGCTGCATATGTGTTGTAGTAGTGCTGTTGTGTTTATTGTGTCATATACTTGTTTTAAGTACAAGAAGACGGCGACAGTGGAGTGCTTCTTTGCCGCCGCTTCCTGGATGTGTGTGATGAGGTAGGTGAAATTATCTAGACATGATCTCTTAGGAAGAAATCCTGATTGAATATGAGAAATTAGTTGTTGTGTCTGAATGATGTAGAGAAGGCGTTTTTTGACAAGACGTTCTAAGAGTTTATGAAAACAGCTGGTTAGCGCGATAGGGCGGTAAGAGTCGCATATAGTTGAGTCAGTGTTTGGTTTAGGGATATGTATAAGAAGAGCGTGTAGCCATGATTATGGGTATGTATGTGTTGTCCAGGCAGTGTTGTATGTCTCGAGAAGTGCGTTTACTGCTTGTGTTGGGAGGTGTTTGAAAAATGAGTAGTGTATGTTGTCTAGGTCTACGCTTGTGTTTCCTGTCTCTGTCTGTACAATTGCTAGTTGTAATTCTGTGAGTGTGAACCTAGTGTTGTACAGATGTGGGCGTGTGTGTCTGATTGGAGGTGGGGGGTTACGCGGGAGTGTGGATGACCTAAGGTGGTAGGGGTGTGCGAAAATGTTTGCGATTGTTTGTGGGTCTGTGATGGTGTTTTTGTTGTGTCTGAGTATGATGGCTTTTATTGGTGGTCTTTGTCGGTGCTAGAATGTTTTCAGGAGTGTCCAAATGTCGCCGAGAGGGGTGAATCTATTAAATTGATTACACAATTTAGTCCAGGAATTCTTTTTAGCGATTTTGATGGTTCGTTTACAGAGTGCTTTGTGTTGTTTGTATGTTATGAGTGTTTCCGGTGTGCGGTGTCTTTCATATATGTGTCGTGCGTGGTTCCTCGTGCGAATTGCCCGGTGACATTCGTTCCACCAGGGAGCCGCGCGAGGTTTGTGTTGGTGGCATGGTTTTGTTTGTGGTATGTGTTGGTGTGCTGTAGTGAGAAGAATGTCGGCGAATTATTCTGGTGAGGGGTGTGAGTTATGGGCAGTTTGTGCGGCTAGGGACTCTGAGAAGGGGGTCCAGGATGCTTTTTTAAGGTTCCATCGGCCAGATGGGGGTTGGGTGGGCCGGTGGTCGGGATTTGGTTGAAGGTAATGGTTATGGGTGCGTGGTCGCTGGAATGAGGATCGGAATCGGATGTCCAGGATAGGGAGAGGGATATGCGTGAGGATGCAAGGGTTATGTCTGGGGTCGTGGGGAGATGAGCGGAAATTAGAACGAGGTAGGTTGGTGATCCAGTGTTGAGTATTGTGAGGTTGTGTTGGTTGGCTAGTGTGATGAGTGTGAGTGCTCGGTGATCAGGTTGTGTTGTGCGAGTGTCCCATAGTGGGTGGTGTGAATTGAAATCTCCTGTTATTGTGACTGGCGTGGTAATTTGGTCAAGTGCTTTATTTAATTCCGAGATAGTTTATGTGGTTCGCGAGGGGGATCGTATATGTTGATTAGTGTGTAGGCATTGTTGTGTATGTGTATTTCGTGAGCTGAGTAGTATGTCTAATGCTTTGTCGTCGAAATATATCACCCAATCAACGAGCAACGCATGCGTAAAATAATATGGGCGCTGTATAACCAATGCAGTTGATGCGCCCTAAAACCCTAATAACCGTGGGACGAGTGGTCTAGGGGTAAGATGCTCGTCTCACAATCGAAAGGTTGTGGGTTCGAGTCTCACCTGTCGCTACTCTTCGCCCGCGACAAATCGGCGCGAGAGATTGGCGACGCTACATGACTCAACGGTCGACGTGTCGTAAAACCAATAACCAACCAAACCCTAATAACCAACCATGCGTAAAATAAGAGCAAAATTGCAGTGCGTGAATCTGCACATCCTGTTGTCACACCATCACAGTGCTATTTATCCCAGAACAGCACCTATTTATCTCATTGAGTCACTGAGTCGCTGTGTGCATGTGGTGTCGCCCCGGGTCTCGTGTGGGGGAGGACCAGCCACCTGATGTGGGTCTCGTGTGGGTGAGGACCAGCCACCTGACGTGGGTCTCGTGTGGGGGAGGACCAGCCATCTGGCGTGGGTCTCGTGTGGGGAGGACCAGCCACCTGGCGTGGGTCTCGTGTGGGGAGGACCAGCCACCTGACGTGGGTCTCGTGTGGGGGAGGACCAGCCATCTGGCGTGGGTCTCGTGTGGGGGAGGACCAGCCAGGTGACGTGACGCCGTGTGGGAGGACCAGCCAGGTGACGTGACGCCGTGTGGGAGGACCAGCCAGGTGACGTGGGTCTCGTGTGGGGGAGGACGCCATCTGGCGTGGGTCTCGTGTGGGGAGGACCAGCCATCTGGCGTGGGTCTCGTGTGGGTGAGGACCAGCCACCTGACGTGGGTCTCGTGTGGGGGAGGACCAGCCATCTGGCGTGGGTGTCGTGTGGGGAGGACCAGCCATCTGGCGTGGGTCTCGTGTGGGGAGGACCAGCCATCTGGCGTGGGTCTCGTGTGGGGGACCGCCCCTCGTGGGTCTGGGGGAGGACCGCCACCTGACGTGGGTCTCGTGTGGGAGGACCGCCATTGGGTGGGTTGTGTGGGAGGACCGCCACTGGCGTGGGTCTCGTGTGGGGAGGAAAACCACCTGACGTGGGTCTCGTGTGGGGGGACCGCCCCTGACGTGGGTTCGTGTGGGGAGGACCAGCCACCTGCGTGGGTCTCGTGTGGGGAGGACCAACCACCTGACGTGGGTCTCGTGTGGGGAGGACCAACCACCTGACGTGGGTCTCGTGTGGGGAGGACCAACCACCTGACGTGGGTCTCGTGTGGGGAGGACCAGCCACCTGACGTGGGTCTCGTGTGGGAGGACCAGCCATCTGGCGTGGGTCTCGTGTGGGGAGGACCAACCACCTGACGTGGGTCTCGTGTGGGGAGGACCAGCCACCTGACGTGGGTCTCGTGTGGGAGGACCAGCCATCTGGCGTGGGTCTCGTGTGGGAGGACCAGCCATCTGGCGTGGGTCTCGTGTGGGGAGGACCAGCCACCTGACGTGGGTCTCGTGTGGGGAGGACCAGCCACCTGACGTGGGTCTCGTGTGGGAGGACCAGCCATCTGGCGTGGGTCTCGTGTGGGGAGGACCAACCACCTGACGTGGGTCCCGTGTGGGGGGACCATCCAACTGACGTGAGTCTCGTGTGTGGGAGGACCAGCCACCTTACGTGGGTCTCGTGTGGGGGAGGACCAGCCACCTGACGTGGGTCCCGTGTGGGTGAGGACCAGCCACCTGACGTGGGTCTCGTGTGGGGGAGGACCAGCCAACTGACGTGAGTCTCGTGTGTGGGAGGACCAGCCACCTGATGTGGGTCTCGTGTGGGGAGGACCAGCCACCTGGCGTGGGTCTCGTGTGGGGAGGACCAGCCACCTGACGTGGGTCTCGTGTGTGGGAGGACCAGCCACCTGACGTGGGTCTCGTGTGGGGAGGACCAGCCACCTGGCGTGGGTCTCGTGTGGGGAGGACCAGCCACCTGACGTGGGTCCCGTGTGGGGGAGGACCAGCCACCTGACGTGGGTCTCGTGTGGGGGAGGACCAGCCACCTGACGTGGGTCTCGTGTGGGGGAGGACCAGCCAGCTGACGTGGGTCTCGTGTGGGGGAGGACCAGCCACCTGACGTGGGTCTCGTGTGGGGGAGGACCAGCCACCTGACGTGGGTCTCGTGTGGGGAGGACCAGCCACCTGATGTGGGTCTCGTGTGGGGGAGGACCAGCCAGGTGACGTGACGCTGTGTGCCACCACAGGACAAGGTGCGACAGCAGACGCGCCGACAAGCGGGGGCGCAGCGGGCGCTGCGCGCTCGGGAGCGGCTGCTGCGCGAGCAGGCGGCGGACGCGTCGCAGCGCATCGGCGGCCACATAGCCAGCACGCTGGCCGTGCTGAAAACGCGCCAGCAGCAGCAGGTACGTGTGGCTGGTGCTGGCGACACACGGCCTGCTGACACCAACACCCGCCCGCCGCAGCTGCCAGCACTGCAGCCGCAGCTGCCAGCACTGCAGCCGCAGCTGCCAGCACTGCAGCCGCAGCTGCCAGCACTGCAGCCGCAGCTGTCAGCACTGCAGCCGCAGGCGCACTAAGAGCGCCGCTGTAGCGTTTTGAACTTGGAGAGCAACATCTTGTCCAGGTGGTAAGAATCGATGGCATTTTTATCTGGCGGAATATCGAATGCGCTAGTTTTCCAGTAGCTTCCTTCATATGTGGACGATCATCAGCAAAGCTGCCAACGCAAAGTACAAAATGGGCGCTGCCAAAAGGATGAAAGAGGGAAAGAAAGCTGGCGTTGCAGAGCGGAATAAGCAAGGCAAGTTCGGCTAAATGTGACGCAGCGGCTGCAACACCAGCAACACTGCGTGTTCTGCCATGGCTTTCGTGTATCGTACAGCAGTAAATTGTTGCGCGCTTACGGCCGGCGTGGCAGTGGCGCCGTAGACATTCACCGCCCAAAGCCCAATTTCTTGTGACTACCACCAAAGCGAAGACATCTGATTATGCCAATAGCATACTAATGTTTTTGTTGTTGTTGTTGTCGGCTTCGTGCTGGAAATAGTACAGAATCAATAACTGAACACTGTTATGTGCTGTCCAGATATAAACAGGATGTTCGCTCTTGATGTCACTAGCTAATCGTGCAAACATTCAGACTCAGAATATTTTTGGGAGGAGATGAAACCGCTTACGAATCATTAGCAGGTAAGTGCGCGACATAACAGCATCTTCTGGCATGTGTGGTAAAAGTATTCATCTCATCGTAGCACCCTATCCGGCATAGGAAGTACTCATTTGGGGTGGGACAGCAAGTCATTGTTCGTAAAGTAGTGAACCATTTTCTTAAATCAAATATAAAATAGAGCAAAGTTCTTCTCCTGTTTCTTCCGTTTCTTGGTTTAACTGAAGCACCCTTTTGAGATCATGCGAAAGCAATTCTTCATGTTAGCTGGCAGATACCGGCGCGACCCGAATCAGCGATTTGATCTGACGTAGGTAGTTGTTGTTGCTATCACTGCAAATACTGACACACGCAGTGACCATGCCAGTTAGTTGAGCATCTATGTTGCAGTTACTGACTTGTACTACAGTTACCAGTCAGTGCTACCTATAAATATGTAACTGCAGCTGCTGACCTGTACTGCAGCGACTGACCTTTAATTATAGTGACTGACCTGCAACTATAGTGACAGACCTGTAGCTATAGAGACTGACATGTACTGTAATGATTGGCCTGTTCTGCAGTGACACATGTGCTGCAGTGACTGACATGTGTCTGCAGTGACTGGCATGTGACTTCAGTGACTGATTTGTTCTGCAGTGACACCTGTACTGCAGTATGTGACTGTAGTGACTGATCTGCACTGCAGTAACTGACCTGTACGTCGTGACTGATCCATGTTATACAGTGACATAATTTTGTTGCAGCAACTGATTCATGTTAAAGTAACTGGTTGGTTGGTTATTGGTTTTTACGACACGTCGACCGTTGAGTCATATAGCGTCGCCAATCTATCACGCCGATTGGTCGCGGGCGAAGAGTAGCGACAGGTGAGACTCGAACCCACAATCTTTCGATTGTGAGACGAGCATCTTACCCCTAGACCACTCGTCCCCTGTTAAAGTAACTGCCTTGTAGCGTGGTAACCGAGTTGTGCTTCACCCACTAACTTGTGCCACAGCGACTGACGTGTACCACTGTGACGCTGACCTGTGCTGCAGTGACACTGACCTGTGCTGCAGTGACACTGACCTGTGCTGCAGCGACACTGTCTTGTGTTGCAGTGACACTGACCTGTGATGCAGTGGCACTGGCTTGTGCTGCAGTGGCACTGACCTGTGATGCAGTGGCACTGGCTTGTGCTGCAGTGACACTGACCTGTGCTGCAGTGACACTGTCCTGTGCTGCAGTGACACTGACCTTGCTGCAGTGACACCGACCTGTGCTGCAGTAGCACTGACCTGTGCTGTAGTGACACTGGCCTGTGCTGCAGTGACACTGGCCTGTGCTGCAGTGACACTGACCTGTGCTGCAGTGACACCGACCTGTGTTGCAGTGACACTGACCTGTGCTGTAGTGGCACTGACCTGTGCTGCAGTGACACCGACCTGTGCCGCAGCGGATGGCGGCGCAGCAGCAGCAGCGGCGGCGGTCGGAGGCGGTGTGCCAGTTCGCGCGCCAGCTGGAGTACTCGCGCGAGGTGATAAGGGTGCAGCGCCAGCAGACGCACGGCGAGAAGTCGGCCGACACAGCCGCCCCTCGTCACACCGTGTCTGACGGCGGCGCTAAACTGCAGGTGGGTCATCTGGCGACTGCGGCACTGCTGGGGCCAACAACCACCTTTATTACATATATATATATATACATACATATTGACTAAAGCAAATCAAAGCTCACAAATGTCAAGTGCAGAATAAAATGCATTCAGTTGTTATCGGGCTTCTAACAGCAGAAAAGCAAGACAAGACCATTAAGCATAGTTCTGAAATGCATACACCCGTTCTATAATATGGTAGTCCATCCACTGGCCACAAGACACGTGGTCCTCAAATATGCGAATGTGTACCTAACCCCTTTGACGCGGACACCGAAGGGGGTCTGAATCCCTCCCCCCCTCCCACCTCCTGTTTTCCGAAGATGTTTCATAAATGGACATGGATGCTGTAATGGAAACCTTTCGCTGTGTTGTAAATTGATCAGTGCATTGTATGGAAGAATAATTGTTGAAATCCGTTGTTAAAAATGGTGCCTGCGAGGGTACAAAGACTACCGGCCAGTCGCCACGAAGGTTTCATTGGTGTGGCGACGCGGCCTGTTGGTCGATCGGTCGACCTCATCTGACCCTGAAGGCATTGACCTATAATGCCTTCATATGACCCTTCGTATGGTCGTAAGGTTTATACTATGGCGAGTTCACCGCAGCGGTAATCTCACCTCCAAGTTTGGTGCTTCTAGTTTCGACAGTTTCCTGGATCTAATGGTGGACTGAATCTGCCCCTTCCCAGCCCCCTCTGGTACGCGTTATGTGAGAGGCTCTCCGGTGCGTGTGTTAAAGCTAGTGACTTCTAAAGCCAGCATTGGGGAGTACTTAACATGAATACAGATGAGCTGATGAAGCAGCCAGACACATCCAAGCACATCAGCTCAGGGAGATGTACACCTCTCATCAAAAGTAATGGTAAGTACCAGGCTCCAGGCTAATATCATGTCCAAATTCCGTAACGGTTAACTTTCCACGTTGAGACTGCTCAACGCGAACGAACTCAACTTTTTACACCATGACTTCCTGATTTTCCGCCTTTGGCTGCCCAGAATTTTTTTAATATTGGTAAACATATAAATGTTAGGCTCGCCGGCGATCCCCAAGGCGCCTTCCCCTGGTCACAGGCTGTATGACGTCAGCTGGCGCCAACAGTGGCGTTGCTGCTTGCTACAGCTACGTCACTCGTGTTGAGACCCGGCCAGAGGCTAGATTCGTAGTAAGATTGGCCGTCTCAACGGCTTGCGACGTGTGCCTGCCGCTTCATTGAGCTCTCATTAGAGCGGTCGGAATGTATAGCGTAGGAAACCATGTAATGCACTATGTAATATAAAGCAGGTTTTTGTGCGTAAAAACAATTGGTATATACCGATTATGCTGAATCGGTTTTTAAAAAATTCAAGGTTGCGTCAGTTGAATCAGCTAGTTCGCTGTTAGCATACATGCTGTATATTATTAGGCATATTGGTAGCAGTGACTTGCGTGGGCTTACGTCAGTTTGAAGCAAAATAAATACCACACCGAGTACTGTAGTGTGTGTAGAGTAAGCCCACATGACGTCGTGTACGTCATGGTGCCAAATGCTGGTTCCCTAGGCGCAAATGGTCTGCACTGGTGGCGAATTGTGCGATGTCTGCTACCTTATCCGGCTAGCCAGCACGTACCTCAACCGATTCAAAGATAGGCACCGAAAAACTGCATGTACCCCCAGCCCAACCCAACCCAAAAACATTGGCATTGGGCATCAGCATTCGGAAACATGACGCACATGCCGTTATGTGGGCATACTCCGCATACACTACCAGTACCACATATCAGCACGACACAACACACACGTGTTCCGTGATAGCGGTGTATTGACAGGCCCAGCCTGCCCTCAGCTTGTACGTTTGGTAAGGCGATGTGACAGGAATGGCTCGGAGTCCCAGCCGAAGACTGACCGGAACTTTTCACGACATAACCGGCGCGGGAGTTCACTGAGCTGCGTGTGTGCCGGTCGCCGGCGAAGACTGGCGCGGCGGTATCGGCTGGCGCTGTGGCCGGTGGCGCGGCGGTGGTCGCGGTATGGGCGTGGTGATGGGCGGCGCGACCGTCACGGCCCAGCCGCCCAGGTCAGGTGGCGGTCGCGCGGTTCGGACCGACGCTCGGCCACCTCACACAAGCACCCAGCACTCGCCCTCGCAGTCCGCGTATGTCTCGAAGTTGTTCGAGTAGGTGTCGTTCTGGCCGGTCACGTACTCGCCGCTCCAGGTGAATGGCAGACAGTCCTCGAACGAGTCGTTGAAGTAGAAGCGCATCTCCGTCAGGCTGCCCGGCCCGTACTCGGCGTCCAGCAGGCAGCGGTTCACCTGCTCTTCGCCGTGAGCGCACGCCATCGCCAGCAGGAGCAGCAGCGGCAGCTGGATGGCGGCGGCCATGTTGGCTGACAGTTGAGCGGTGGCGCGCTGGTGCGACTCGAACGGCCCGGCCGGCAGCAGTGCCGGGCGGCGGCGATCGCGACAGTGGTGCCCCCCCCCCCCCCAGCGCCATGACATTTGGCCGACTGGTGTGAGCCGTGTCAGGCGAGGTGGCCGCGGCCGACCATGTGACACTTGGACGGCGGCAAACGTCAGACCGGGTCGCCCACGCCGTCACCACTGCCTCGTCCTCCCGCCGTGGTGTTGGACGGCAGCGAACACCGCCGCCGCCTCGTCCTCCCGCCTCGTCCTCCCGCCGTGGTGTTGGACGGTAGCGAACACCACCGCCGCCTCGTCCTCCCGCCGTGGTGTTGGACGGTAGCGAACACCGCCGCCGCCTCGTCCTCCCGCCGTGGTGTTGGACGGCAGCGAACACCGCCGCCGCCTCGTCCTCCCGTCGTGGTGTTGCACGGTAGCGAACAACACCGTCCGGCCCGTATGCCTAGGACACCTGCGTTATCTGATTAACGCGAGGTTGTAGTAGCCACAAGTCCATTGTTGATTACCTCAATAAAAAGTTTTATATGTATCTGTGTGGGTGCGAGAGGATGCTTACAAGTGCCACGTGCATGCGAGAAGATGATGCTTCTTATGTGGTGTTCGCACTTTTAAGTATTGCTCGGTAGAACAAATGTATCGACTGGTTGATCCAGCCGACTTCCAAAGAGGGCCGAGTCGTCGCATAGATAAGCCGGCTGCTCTCCGGTTGCTAGTACATTATGCTAAATAGTCGAGAAGTCAAATGTCAAGCAGTTAGCCTAGTGTGAGCCAGGAGCCCTCCTAGCTACTAGAGAAATTCGATCAGCACTGTACTATCAGCGGATTTATATTGGAGTTAATGATCAGGAAGTTTGTATATTTGTGTTCGGTGGTTATTATCGCCAGGAAGCAGAACTACGTTAGGGATGTTTGAGAACCCCAACTTCTTTTTTTAGCACCCTGCTGGATGCACTACCTTGGTCAAGGGAACCAAGGCTCTGAGCGAATGGTGGGTCAAAGATCTTGGGAACTTTCCGCTCTTGGGAAAAGGGACCGTGACCCGGATGCTTATCCCACCCCTCGCTTTCTTGATCCATCAGTTGATGTAGCATTAACCTTTTGCTAACTTCGAATTTTTCGGGTTCCACGAAGAAAAACGTCTCCTGCTTCGACATCAACACCATTCGGTGTTCATGTTTTGCAAGCCTTGCACTGTGACTAGGCGTCAGTGGCAATGTTCTATCCTGGCTTTGTCCGCGTTTCCTGTCACGCATCATGGTGCACATCCAGCACGAGTCCTATCGAGTCACATCGCGACATATCGAGACACATCCAGCACGAGTCATATCGAGTCACATCGAGACATATTGAGACACATCGGGCACGAGTCACATCGAGACACATCGAGGGCGTAATAGTCTGCTCAGTCGTCATGTCCACCCTTCCGATCTTCCTCACCGTGAGCAGGCATCAGCATAGCCGGGCATAAGTATACCTGGTATGAGTATATCAGTGCGCACATTTGCTCTCGTTGTGACTATGCTCGCGTTTCTCCCATAGTACGCTATTGTGTGCATGTCCACACATAATACAGCATTAGGTAGCTGGGTTACCGGTTGGCAAGCCTAGCTGGACGAGCTCGTGTTGCCGCAATGGTGGCGACACAGTCGGGGTCGATGTCGACAAGGTCGATGGCGGTGTACGCCCGTCACCACACGCGCGCTTAGCACGCCGAAAATGTCTGGTTTGGTGTGGTCCCATCAAGGTCGCCCCCCCCCCCTCCGCTCCCATTGGTTGTGCGTCTGCTCAGGGCGTAGAAACTTGCTGATGTATATTTCTCGGTTACACCTTCAGTCGGCCGCACACACCCCTTCAGTCGACCGGAGGGTCTGGTCCCGACCCTCCGGTCCAGACCCTCACCGACCGGCCCGGCGGTGGCCACCGTCCCGACAGTCCGGTCACATGTCCTCGGGCTATGGCCGGCTGCGGCCCTGTGCTGTGTGGTGCAGGCGCTGCTCTGACAGCCGGTTAGTACACTCAGACACTGGCATTCACTGTCCCGCCTGGCTGTCCGGCTCGGACCATGTTTCCGGGGCCCCGGCTGTTCGTCGGCGAGACGCAGTTTCAGAGGGTGGCTCCGGCGGTTCTGGCAGCTCCGGCAGCTCCAGCGGCTCCGGCGGCTCCAGCAGCTCCAGCAGCTCCAGCAGCACCGGCGGCTCCGGCAGCTCCGGCGGCTCCGGCAGCTCCGGCGGCAGCTCGGTTGATTTGGCGATTTGGCCCTGATGATTCGACTGCACACGTCTCGAAGGACTGCTTCCGTCCGCAGCGATCCGGAGGAAGCAGCTGGTCATCTGGAAACCCGGACATTCTTAGTCAGACATGATCTAAATATCTACTAAATGTTCGGTCGTCTTGAAGTCTTATCCTACAGGATGATCTGTCACCAGTGGAGACTATGCTAGAAATCCGCTTCGAACGAGAAGGCGCTGGTGAGAACGCAAACATATGCACTATATCCCCAGCCATGAATCCTCGATTTTGGTCGTCTCGCCATACCGAAGTTTCTGTTTAGCCTGATGGGTCTTCATGGACCTGGAAGCCAAAGTCTGTCGTACCGTATCCCAGAGTATTGCGCTGTCGCCGCCAGAGCTGCAGTTCCGCAGGGCACTGGCGTGCTACGCTGCGGGGCAAACTTCGCTAGCGGAGCAGAACACGTGACAGGCGTGTGACAAGTGTCCAGTCTGTCTGTCGCTCTAAACGCTGATTTAGTGCTTGCACCACTCTTTCGGCGAGACCATGCATTGAGGAGAGTATGGTGGAGATGTAAAGTGGCACACTCTGTTCCATTTACAGAATGATTAATTCGGGACAGGTTGCGTTGTTAGTCCCAACAATTTCTGAAATGCGATGGCAGGCAAAAGTCTTGGTTTCTCTGCTGATCCAGGAGAAGGTGCAGATTGTTGTTTCCACATCCGTCCACTTACAGTGTGCGTCGATAATGGCCGGCAGCGTGGTGCCATCTATCGGCCCTCGATAGTCTGTATGGAGCCGGCGCCAGGGGAGCTGCGGCCACTCCCATGGATGAACCGGCACTGGGTGTGCTGCATTGTGCAACTGCTGGCAGCTCGAGCGCGCTCCAGCCACCTTTTCCACATCTTGATCCATCACCGACCACCAGCAGTACGCTCTTCTGAAACTTGTCATGCGAGCAACTCCAAACTAGCCCACGTGCAGCTGTTGGAGCACGAACGGTCGGCGTCTGACGGGCACAACAACACGAACACAACACCCCCACAGCAGCAAACAGTCCTCTTCAACACTTGGGCCCAACTCGCCAGTTCCCGTACGGATGCAGCTCTGTTGCATCCTGTCGCGGGTCCAGCGGCCAGCCAGTCGTGGCGAACTTCAGCACTCGCGACAGCACCGGGTCCTGCCTGAATCTGCTGCTGAAATTTATGACCAGAACTAACAAATGTCATCAGTTTCGCGGTCTCCTCTGGGACTCGAGTCTGTCGTGGGGTCTCTGGCAATGGCAACCGACTGAGAGCGTCACGGCGTGTTTTATGTCTAGCTGAAGAATAAACAAGTGCATAGCTACTCGCCGACAACGCATCGCCCACCTCGGTACACGCGCAAACGCCGTCAGTGGATATGGTGTCCCTTTACCCGGCATGCACAACAACGACTCGTGGTTAGTCTTGGTAGAAAACAGTCCTCCACACAATAAATAGTGAAACGTGTGTACTCCCACAACAGCGGTTAGACTCTCCATCAGTTTGGGCGTACTCCCACAACAATGGCTAGACTCTCTCCATCAGTTTAGGCGTATCGCTTCTCGTCATCTGTCAACGTTCTTCAGTATAAGGAAACTGGTTTCTCCGCACCTTGCTGGTCTATCTGTGAGAGAGGACACATCCCGGATCGTAAGGAGTCGAGTCACAAGCATGCTTGCAAGTCGATACGGTACTGCAGACACCGTGTCTCTGTCAGGATGGAAGTGAGCCAAGCAAGGTTGAGCAAGGATCAGCCGACCGCCCTAAGCGCACCGCTAGGTTGCAGGCCCCACTGCCACTTGACTCGGACAGGGGCGTGGCTGAGCTCGGTGGTTAGCTGAGGGTCTGGGAAACCAGGGGTACGGGGTTCGATTCCTGGCGATGTCCGCCCTTCCTGCCATGGCGAGGCAGGCGACACCACATAGCCCCTCAGCTGGTGCGTCGTGAAGCCACACAAGCAAGACTGACGAAGAAATCGGTGTTCTGAACTATATCTCCCCGGTCGCAGCTCCATACGGGAGTATCGACAGCGACGCAGCCTGTGTTCTTCTTGGAACCGTCACAGGCCAACGCCCAGATCCAACTTCTCGCGTTTCGCCACAAAATCCTCGACAACACATTGCAAAATGATGCGCACTGAAAAATGGTAGGAGTAGCTTCGCTGCCAACTCACAAATCCTCCAGAACACAGGCACTTCCTTTAACCGGCTCCACAGGCCTCTGAACAGGGTTCACGCAACAGCCGCCAGGCGTTGGTACTACTGCCGTGTCAATTAATATCCGAACGGTCGGCACAGGGGACGCAGGACAGACGAAATATCGTGCAAAAACTTACCGTGGCAGTTGAGAAGACTCGGCCAGGCTGTGAGTTGAGTCAGATTTTCGGGAGCAGGAGCGTCGCCAATCGCCCGCCGTTTGTCCTCTGTCGGCCACACCCCTTGGCCACTGGTGTTGTAGTTCAGGCACGTGACGTGCTTCACCTAGAAACTACTTGCTCGTGTTCAGACGTCACCCTTCGTCGCCAAATTCCGCGGAGAACCTTCCTTTGTGCTTGTCACGGTCCTCAACATTCAGCTCACCCGCTAGCACATCGTCAAAGACACGGTTCCACGAGGCAGCCAGCAGCCTTTAGTCAGCAGTGTGGACATGATGCTAAAAAAAAATGCTGCCGCCGAGTGTATTCCAAGTCAATCTTTGCATGCTGATAAGAACCTTCATTGTCGCCAAAGACCGCGTCGGGTGCTGATTCAACTAAGTATATGTCTGCCTGGAGTCAAGTTTGCTGAAGACGGCACATTGGGCCAGCCTGGTCAGGAGCTCATCTACTTTCGGAAGGTGATCCTGCGCCAGAGAGGACGCTTCGCTGACGGTCGGTCTGAAATGCCCATATAGTCGTACATTGTTGTTTGTTTATTGGGTGGTTCACGACGCAATTTATGCACATTCACGGCTGATGGCGCCGCCCACACTGTTTCGCCGGTGAACCGCAGGATCGGAAAATGTCCCGAGTGGTGCGAGGGTTGAACCTGGGACGTTTGGTACCCAGAGCTCAACACCTTAACCACTCGGCCATCTCCGCCGCACACATAGTTGTACATCTGCATTGGTTTTGGGAACGGCAACAATTGGTGCAGCCCGAGTTCACAAAAAAAACAACAAGATTATCGTGGGATGACACAACTAGCTCTGCTACAGCCTGATTAGGAGCGACGTGAACCATTACCGCCGGACAGACTGCACACAACTGCTGAATGTGTTTTCCCAAGCAGCACATCATGTTTGTATCGGATTGGTTCCGTTAGTGAAGATGACGCGGTGTTCCTGACATTAAACAGTGTGCATACAGCACTGTGTAACACAAATTGTAAAATATATTGACGAAGTTTGTTAATTATATGGCATTCTTATCATTGGTGAAATGCTGGTAATAAAACACAATATTTTCTCTGATAGGTGTGGTGCGCTCACGTTTGGATCATCGATTAGGTTGGGTTAGGTTAGGATTAGGTTTTAGACTGTTTGATAACTAGCTAGATGTGTGGATATATATCCTTGACCTAATCAAGGTCAATAACCTTGAACGGCATACTATGTCCTCTATGTTTCAAAAATCGAGCCTTAGACTCAAAATGTACATGTTATGCCCAACTTTGAACTTTGACCTGGTTCCAGGAGATCAACCAATGACTTCAGTGGTTCATACTCTAAATTGTTAGGTCTGGTGACAAGCTCCGCGCTGTCTTTTGCTTCGTGTCTCCAGGGTACGTAGTTTGGAATCCCCAGCTGGAGCGAAGGCTGGAGACTTCAGCTACACACGAATGTGTGACGCCAAATAATCATTTTTAGGCGAGTTGAGGCGATCGAGATCGATATTTTTCGAGCTAAAAACTATTTCACTTGTCTATTAAAATCCCAATGCAACATACACTTCACAATACTAACCGTTTCTAAGAAAATAACAATTTTTAACCACCTTACTGTGCAGATTAAAATAGAGTGCTAAAGACATCAACAATTGCTGACAGAAATTCCAATGGGAGAAGAAAATAGCTGTTTCCATCGAATTTCGTTTGATGATGTAGCTTATTTTTCAAAATATTTTAGAGGGAATTAATGATGTTTTTTTATTCGAAACATTTTCATTTTTCAATCAGGGAAATTGGTCTTGAGATTTCGTGTTAGCCTGAGGGCGAAGCCTCACCCACAAGTAATTTTGTGAAGCAAAGAGTGCATGCAAGCGCGCGTTTTAATCATGCTCTGTCGAGGTTGTAAGGGTGTTGCAAGCATCGGCGGCGCCGCGGATTTTGAATAGGAGAGGCCTGATCGTGCCTGGGGTCATTCTTTCCAGGCAACGCCCATGGGAGATTATTAAGTTGCACTACGTTTGGGAAGGACACATCCCCCGTCCCCCTCGGCGCAACCCCCGGTTGCAAGTGAGACGTCAAGAGCTTGAGAAGTCCAACGTCTTTGGGTATTTAACAGCACGAGACAGGGCGAATGAAACGGGACGGGTCGGAACGAGATGGTAGAGGACGGAGCTGACCAGAGCTGACAAAACGGGAATTGAGCTAGAAATGGACTGTAAATGATGATAAAGAACCGTGAGTTAACAGATAGGAGACGAGAGAGGACTGGATGATGAAGGGACGGGACAGGAAGTAAGTTAGATGTTGCGGAGCGAAGTGGCAGGGCAGGGACACGGATGATGTTTTATGAAGTCGATTTCGAGGCTCCGCATGAATGCATTGTGCGTACGTTGCATTGTATGTCTGCACGCCAATTGCATGTATCGGATACGCGGGTCGTAGCATTAGGGATGCCAGCTCCATATCGTCCCGTGTTAAGCGCAAGAGACATCCGAAGGGTCTAAGGGTTTACCGCTGCTGGCGGCTGTGGTGTGTGACGGACGCGCCGCTCTGCCGCAGGCTCTGCTGCTGCGGAAGCGGGAGGTGCTGCAGTGTGCCGAGCAGCGGCAGCGGCAGCTGGCCAGCCGACAGCGCGACAACATGCGGCACATCGTGAGTCGACTGGTGCAGCAGCATCAGGAGCGGCGCGGGCCGCGTCAGCCAGCCAGAGCCGTGCCGCCCCGCGCCCACCGCTCCCGTCGTTCACTTCCGTCCACTGGTCAGCACGCCGCCGACCCGGCCGCCGACCCGGCCGCCGACCCGGCCGCCGACCCGGCCGCCGACCCGGCCGCCGACCCGGCCGCCGACCCGGCCGCTGATCTGGCCGCTGACCCGGCCGCCGGCGATGATCCGGGCATCGCCGCCGAGTCGGCCGCGTCGCCGTCGCCCGTCGGCTCGCCCGAGAGCGCGCCGAGTGCTGTCTCGACGTCGGACGGCTGGCCGGGCGGCGGCGAAGGCGACGGCGAAGACTCGTCCCCGCTGTCCGTGTCGGACGACGAGCGGCGCCGACTGCAGCGGCTGCACGAGAGCGCCGTCGGCGGCCAGCACGAGCAGGGCGCGTCGCGGTCCGAGTCTCAGGCGCCGTCTCAGTCGCTGACCGAGACGGAGCGGCTGTGGACGCGCCGCCGGCCCGACCTGCCCCAGCTGGCGCCGGCCGTCACCTCCCGCCCTTGTCCGTTCAGCTGGAAGCCGGACGTCATCGAGTTCAAGGTGAGTTGGTGGGCCGTGTCGGTCCCCAGAGCCGGCACCGCCACCGGAAACGCCGCCACCGCGGCCAATGTCGCCACACGACCGTCACAGAACCACAATCACCGCAGCCACTGACGCTGCCACACCTTCCACCACCGCCACCTTCATCTCCGCCACACAAGTGAACCGCCACCTTCATCGCCACCACAACCACCTCCGTCACCACAACCCCCTCAACCACCACAACCGCCTCCGCCACCACTACCGCCCCCGCCACCACTGACCTGGCGTCACCCGCCGGCAGGATTTCCAGGTGGGCTGGACGTACCACCGTCGCGTGGCAATCGTGAACCTGTCGGCGACGCGCTCCAGCTGCCGCTACCTGGGCGTGTACGAGGAGGGCTACTACGAGCTGCAGCAGCCGCTCGCCGACATGCTGGCGGTCAAGTTCTCGCCGCCCGGCTTCCTCGGCACCGGCCTGTCCGCCCGGCTGGAGCTCGAGTTCACGCCGCGCGTGCTGTCGGACGGCCGGTGCGTGGTTCGCTTCCGGGCGCCCAACGGCGAGTTCCACGTGCCGGTGCACTTCGTGGCGCAGCGGTGCACGCCGCGGCTGGACCGGCGCAGCGTCCAGTTCGGCGACCTGGTGCTGGGCGCGCGCGTGCGCCGAAGCCTGGTGCTGCGCAACGCCGGCAGCAAGGGCTGCCGCTTCACATTCCGCTCGACGGCGGTCGCGCCGGCCGCCTCGCCGCCGTCGACGGACGCCGAGGGCGGCGGGGCGGCGCCATCGATGGAGGCCTCGAGCCAACTGCCGCCGTCAGACAGCATGAGGTCACAGTCGGCCGCCTCCGCCGCCTCCGCCGCCTCCGCCGCCTCCGCCGCCTCCGCCGCCTCTGCCGCCTCTGCCGCCTCTGCCGGCTCACCGGACGCACCTGACGACGTAGGCTCGGCGGCGTTGTCGGCCGCCACGGTCGGCTCCATCCTGCAGCAGCTTTTCGACCGGCTGCCCATCATCGACTTCGACGGCCTGGGCGTGTGCGGCAGCGGCGAGGGCGAGCTGCCGGCGCACGGCCGCGTGCGCCTCCACCTCGGCTGCGTGGCCGACCTGGCGGGCCGGTGGCAGCGCCAGTTCGTCGTTGAGTTCGACGACCCCAGCATTGCGCCGGTGAGTTGATCAGGCTGGGCAGTTTTGTGGCGCGTGCCTGTGCTCATGCCGTATGGCGCACCAGGACTTCGGGACAGGGAGCTCATGTGAGTGGGAGCTAAGCACCACCTGCAAATTTGGAAGTAGTTAAGAATTACGTTGGAATGGCATCATTAATTCAATCAGATATTTGAATCCGTCACAATGTTTCTCTTCAGGATATAGCTGAATGATCCCTTCCAATCGTCACATTGGTGGGGAGTATACCGCCTCTCAAATAATTTGCAATGATGTTACAATATCATAAGATAATTTTCGCAATCCTGGAATTGTGATCAGGCTTGTGATCGCCCTCAGTTTAAGTTTGGTTTTTCAATGCAATTCAAAGTGAATACCGTCACTTCTTCTTCTTCTTCCACTTTTCTGCAGCCCTATGTACTTGCAGTCCCTTGGATGCTCGACAATAGCAGGAGCAGCCGCCAAACGAGCAACTGCAACTGCATGTTACCACGGTAGAATACAAGTAGTTCCTGATCGCCACGAGTGGCCACTGATCGCAGAAGACCAGGCTGCTAATGTAGGGAAGTCTCGTTGGCAGCGTGATGTAGCCTATGAAGCTCGCGTCGCGATAACTCCCGTTCAAAGTATGGCGGTACGTTTTTGGCTTTATATTTGAGGTTAAGGTAAGCAAGGGCCGAAAGGTGACAAGTGCCGACAGCAATTTTGTACTTTCTGTCGACACTACAACAACGGTTTACAACGGCAGGTATGACCTGTGCGCGGCAGCCGCTCAGTCGGTTCTCCTCGCAATCCCGGCCGGCACCCGCCGCCGGGAAGTGGCGGTCCCCTGTCGGCCGCCGTGATTGGCTGCCGCATTAATGACGGGCGCCATGGCCGACCGCGTTTGACGTCACAACATTACGACAGCAGTGGCCACCACCTGTGGGCCGACTCAATCGGCATATTTCTATCGGCTGAGGGCCACATAACACAAGTAAAACATGAACAATGTTACAACACAACATAGGTCCAAAAAGATTTTGGTTTCATACACCAATGGAACTATAAATCCCACTAGAATTATTACGGCCTTCCAGTAAATTTCTAACATTACGACAACGTAAATATTCTCGATTTTTAACACACTTTATTAAACTATATACCTGCCCTCGGATCCTACGCGGATTAGTCTAAGGGGTAATTGAAGGTACCCGTTTCCCTTGGTCCATGTTAGTTACAAACGATGGTATACTATTTTACGTGACGATCGCGGCGCTCACTGTTCTTGAAGTTTCCTCTATATAATGTTCAGTCCGGCACTGCGGTTTGACGTGGGCGACCACTGCCCACGTCTGCCAACACTTTTAGTGCGGCACACATCTCACGATCCTATTCGCCTGTTGGAAATACGAGTGGCGGCATCTCCGGGGTACTTGCTCCAGTGACGGCTGGCCGATCGTCGCGCCAGGCCCGAACTCGTGCCTGCCGTCTCAGGAGGAGATGCCGTCGGAGGCGTGCGGCCGTGGCGGAGGGCGGGGGCACTTGCTCCAGTGCCGCCTCGCCTCCGGTTTCCTCGGAGGCAGTGTCGCTGGTGGTCGGAGCGGCCACCACGACCTCCTCCTCTCTTCTCCGCCTTCCGTTGGGCCCCGGCGGGGCGCCGTCGGCGGCATCACGGGGTGGGGATCACACGTGTTCCACCACCCGGGTTGGTCCCGATAGGTCCTTGGTTTGGTGGAGGACGGTCCCGGACAGCCCTGTGGTCCGTACCGATCAAACGGCAGTGTCGTCCTGCCGTCCCGCATGCCGCGGTACAGGTCCACTGGGAGGTGACCCAGCTCCTCCCAGGTCGCTTCGTAGAAGGGAAGTCCCCTCCACTCCACTAAGAACTCTTCGTCTCGGACGCCGCTGCGTCGGGCCAGCACGCTAACGATTTCAAAGCTCATGATGACTCTGGTGGCTGGGGGCTGGTTGACGTCCTGAGGCAGACTGACGCGTTCATCAGATCATGCCCGGTTGTCGGTTCTGACGACCTCTGGCCACATGCCAGAGCGGATCACGATGACATCTTCATCGGGCGGTAGGGGTTGAGTGGGGATGGGATCGAGGTCAGACGTGTCGGTGGCGGGAACAGAGCTTTGCTTATGTTTCGAAACACAATACACGATGACGATGCCAGCCGTGGCAATCACGATTGCTGCCGGGATTACTAATGCCGAGTGACCCGGTCTAGCATGATAGCTAAGGTCGCGGACAGTTGGTAACTGGAGCTTCAGTTGCGAGATTGGAATGTCGAGATCGGGCAGGCTAGACAGGACTTTGGACTCGGGGCTATGTTCGAGGTTGGGCAACTGTGTACGGAGATTTTGTTCAGTCAGCTCCGCCAGACGGGTCAGCTGCTTACGTAGCGATTCGACACGGTCGATATCTAGGCGGCACGTCTGGGTTTTGACGGTGTGGATTCTAAGTACTTTGAAAGTAGTGAGCAGCCGTTTCTCAAATGCACCAACTGTACACGTTCTGTAGTAGTAAAGTCGGAGGTGTCATTTCTGCAAATTAGGTGAATTTCTATCGGAGTTCCAGTGATTATTAGCCAAATGTTTTGTTGCACTTCTAGTGCCCTTGGGGTACTCTTCTGAGACACAAGTGTTTTACACTGGGTTGCTATTTCAACTGAGTCGCGAAAGTATAGCGACTTCACACAAGATGACGTGGTAGCAGTGAATTGTTCGGCACTGTGAAAGTGACAGAATGTTAATTGTTGTTGCAGGCAGATATGAATGTCCTCTTCGATTTCAAGGTATCTAGTCTTGTCTTTGCTAAGAACAAGGTATTTTACTTTGCCTGTGTCAAACTTTGTTTCCAGTGACAAGATGTGGCATGGGAGGTTCGTGTTGAAGATCTCGAACACTTCGAATTGGTCAGGAATTGTTACTACCGGAATGGGCAGCAGCACGTAGGGATTGGCTTTCGCTACCATCATGGATGTATGTATCTGCTGATAATATTTCTCTAAATTGTCGGGATGGTAGGGTAGAGCTTTTGCGCTAGGCAGGGCGTTTTTATGTTTGACAGAAGGCCACGCAGCTTGGCTGGTTCGACAAATGATCGGGATAAGATGCCATTAGCCAGAAGGCTAAGTTGTAGCTGTAACTCTGAATGTTGTACACGGGTCTGTTGCAGAATGGCTCGGGTGTTTTCAATTATTTTCGTAATCTGATTTTGCAGGTTGATGTATATTTTCGAAATTTTGCATCTCGGTCTGTTCAAGTTTCGAAACCCGGTAAGTTAAGTTGTTTACTAGGCGGCTGATGTGGTTGATTGCTTTTCGATTGGTCTGAACTGCTGTGTTTGTCAGGTTCATCAGGGACACGCTTTCTCCTAAAACATGTATGATCTGGTCGTTGCCAATTTCTACTGTGTTCAGACGGTTCAGGACGGCTTCTAAGTCAGCATCTGTGGTGGTTCCGAACATGAAGGATAGGGCTTCTCCAACGAATGGTAGCACGGACCTTTTGGGCCTATTTAAGTTTCGTGGGATGGTTGATCGAGCTGCTTCAAGGGTATCGGCTAAGTTTAGTCGAAGTGTGGTCAGGGTTCAGCTGAAATTTCACATCGATTGCGTATGGGAAGTGTGGATGATCAATTAGGTACTGGGTTATACGTTTTTCAAACACATGTAACGTGTGGTTCATCTCAGTCAACATGTTCGACACTTCTTCTTTTGGAATCGGTATGTGCACATTCCATGTTTCATGCGTAGCATACACTGCACCGCGTGGTAAAAACAAAGCTCCGTGGGTAGTTTCAAGTATAAAGAACATTAGGATAGGGATTATTTTGACCACCCGCGTCATTCTGCAACAAAATAAAAAGCTAGTGTCATACTCAGACAACAGTTGGTTTGACGTCACAGCGTCCTACTTAACATCCTCATGCCTGTACAGGGCAATCCATAAAGACGGCGCTACTCGCGCCATCACATGTGGCTTCACTGAACCTTGCAATACAACGTCATACTATTTGAAGTGACTCACGGGTCCACATTCAGTAGCATCATCAGCTACTCCAACATCGATTTGAACAATTCCGTTTGCGATTTCATTTTTGCCAGCATCATTGCGTTCTGTTTCCCCACGAAAGCTGCGAATATGCTAGCCTTATCAGGTTTTATTTTTACATATTCAACATCAGCATCATATTCAGAAGATGACGTATCGTCGTGAATCTGTAATTTTTATGGGGGACAATCGTCCGAAATTACTTCTAAAGGTCGTTTTTCTGGGGGAACACCTGGTGGGCTTTCAGCTGAGTTTCTCATGCGTTCTGCTAGTTCTGATAAAGGTAGGTTATCCTCGGAGTCACTATTCTGAGGCTTTGCACGTTTCGTTACTCGTGAATGTAATTTTTGACTCTCTGATTCACTAGAAGTTGGCAGAGCTCGTTTCATATGTTCAGCTATTTCGGCCAACGGCAATTCATTCTCGGAATCGCTGCTAATGGCTGGGGGCTGATCTGGCTCGGGGGCTGGGTGAGCGCTGACCCAGTTTCCTGTCGGTCCGACGCGACCGGCGGCGGTGGCATTGAGCCAGGCATGACCGCTCCCGTCTCGGGTACTGCGGTGTCAGCAGCCATTGTTCCGGGCGGTATGTCTACATCCATGTAGCTATTGTCATCTAGTCTACCGCTCGGGCAGGCTTCGGCCCGCTTGGCTAACCTTGGAGGCTGAATGCGTTCAGGTGTGGTGTGATCTGATTTATACTTTTTCTCTAGGTACTTTCTGTTAACTGGTTCGTCAATATCTTTCGTAGGTTCCCAGGCGGTAGTGGGATCAGCTAATCGTAGTTTTTGCACATGTACTAGGCGAGTTTTTCCGTTGATCTGATTCCTAATCACGTAATTTACGACGCTGGTTTGTTTGATTATTCTAAAATATGGTTTCCATGGTAGTGAGAATTTGGGAGAGGTACTATGTTGTACAGTGATATCGTAGTAATACACCGGATCTCCTATTTTAAAATTACGTGGCTTCGTTTTTCGGTCTGCGTAAGCTCGATTTGTATCGTGACTGTCGACGATGTGTGTTTTCACATGACTATATGCCTCATGCAAATTAGCTTACATTTTTGGTACGTAATCTTCTCCGTAGTATTTAACTTTCGGTTGTAGCAAATTGTCTAGGGGGAGGACTGGATCTCGTCCATATAGCGTGAAGAAGGGTGATATCGTGCCGGAACTTCCAATATTTGCCGTTCGATAGGCAGCCAGAGTTGCGGGTATTTTCGTATCCCAGTCATCTTGATTTTGGTTAATTGCTTTTGCTAATATGTCGTTTTGTACCCTATGATACCTCTCGACACGCCCATTTGCCCGAGCGCGATACGCACTGCTGGTGATATGTCGAATGTTCAGGCATGTTTCTTGTTCATCAATTACTGTATTTATAAATTCCGTGCCCAGATCTGAAAGAATTACTCGCGGGCAAGAGTATCGTGGGATAATCTCCTCCATAATAATTTTAGCAACCGTTTTGGCGTCCTTTCTTTCTGTGCAGAAACTTTCCGGCCAAGAAGAGAAGTGATCAATGATTGTGATGACATATCGGTTACCGTTTTGCGTTTCTGGGTACGGTCCACAAGTGTCGATGGCTATCATCTCAAATGGGTAATGTGGTACGGGCATTTCCTGCATCGCGGCTGGAGCTGCCTTGGCCCGTCGGCCTGTGCAGAGTACGCAAGCTTTGAGGTAGGCTACTGTATCTCGCCACATACCACTCCAGTAATATCTAAATTTGAATTTCTCATATGTTTTTGACAATCCCATATGTCCGGCAAAGAAGCCTTCATGTAACTATTTTAGCACTTCACTTCTCAAGCATTGCGGTACACATAGTTGTAGTCCTGGGAACGGTCCACATCGTGGTCCTTCACTGACTTTATAAATGAGTCTGTCTAGTTCCATGTATTGTAGAACCACGTCTTTGTAATCCGCGTGATTCTTATCGTTCATTACTTTCCGAATTTTTGCTATTTCCTCGTCTGCTTTCTGAAGTTTCTCAATATTTTCCCACTTCACTATTACATCTTTTAATTTTTCCTCTCTGCTCAGTTCGTCTTCGGGTTTTCTACTTTCGGTGTTCCTAAATTCGCCCATGGGAACATGGTCGGAATCGATGACGTTTACTTTTTGTTCGGTTTCATACATTCTGCTAAGGTGGACCGCCACAACATTTTTGCTGCCTTTGATGTAGACCACTTCACAGTTGTGTTCCGATAGCATGATTGCCCATCGCTGTAGCATGGGATTTTTCATTTCCGAAAGATTAAAAAATGTAAGTGGTCGATGATCCGTCATAATTGTGAATTTCGATCCGAGTAAGTATTGGCATAACTTCGAAATTGACCAGACGCAAGCGTAAGCCTCCAATTGGATAATCGGCCATTTCCGTTGGGTTTCATTAAGTTGTTTTGATAGATATTGTATCACTCGTTCCTCACCATCATGTTCCTGTACTAAAACCGCTCCAACTGCTTTTTGTGAGGCATCTGTATATAGTTTATAGTCCTTAGTGATATCTGGGTAGGCCAGCACTGGCACAGAAGCTAGTTTTTGTTTTAACGTTGCAAATGCGTTTTCGCAATCATCTGTCCAGATGAATATGGCATGTTTCTTTGTTAAGTTAATCAGCGGCGCTGCAGTTTGGCTAAATCCTGGAATGAATCGTCTATAATAGGAACACATGTCGAGGAATGAACGGACTCCTTTTACAGTGATTGGTGCTGCCATGTGTTGAATGGCTTCGACCTTCTCCAGGTTTGGCTTGATGCCAGAGGCTGACACTACATGTCCTAAGTATTGGACTTCCTTCTTCAGAAAATCACACTTCGAAAGTTTCAGCTTCAATTTGGCTTTTCGTAGACGACGAAAGACTTCCTCCAAGTGAACTAGGTGTTCCTTAAATGTTTTCGAATATACTATTATGTCGTCGATGTAAGCTGTTGCAAATTGGTTCTGAATTCCTGATAGTACCTTATTCATCAATTCTGCAAACGTCGCATTGCAGATGCCAAATGGCATTTTTCGGAAGTTCCACAGGCCTAGAAAACATGTGAATGCGGTCTTGGGTATACTTTCTTCTGACATTGGGATTTGCCAGTATCCAGATTTCAAATCTAACGATGAAAAGAAGTTCGCTCCACCGAGGGATGCGAGGATGTCTTCTATTAACGGGAGGGGGTAGCTGTTTTTCTTCGTTACGTTATTTAGTTTTCTATAATCGACTGCAAAACGGTTACTACCATCTTTCTTTCGTACGATGACAATGGGCGCGGCCCACGGACTGTCGGATTCTTCAATTATATCTGCTTCGAGCATAATTTTAATTTGGTCCTCTACGTATTTTCGCTAAGAAAATGGAGTTTTGTAAGGGGCTTGACGGATAGGTGGATGGTTAGCAGTTTCTATTTCCATGTGTATGACGTCAGTCGTACCGAGGTCGGCGTCGGTTGCAGCAAACAGGTCAGCGTTGGTACGTAACAGTTGTTCGAGTTCGTCTTTGTCAGCGCCGGTCAGATGCGACAGCTGGGCTTGCTCAATTGGGTCAGCGGGTATGGTAGCCGGGGTCAAGTCAATGAATGTCCTGTGACATGTCAACTAGATTCTCCAAGTCCGTTTCGTCTATTTTCTCAGCGAATGCTATTACTTCGTTGTGGTACAACGTAAAATCTCTGGTAGTGGTATTTATGATCCTCACTGGTAAGCGCTTATGGCGGTCTGGTTTGGCCACTACCTCGGCTATAAACAAGCCTGGTTCCTCGGAAATCAGTGGCATGTTGTCCAGTGACCGCACATAGCATGTTTGTTCCACGAGTTGTACTCTGTTCACAGCTGCCGCACACTCCACGACCGTGTTGGCCGGGATATGTATGCGTCCTTTGATTCTGACTAGTGAGCTCGCCTGCGTACTAGTCCGCTGTGGTCGAAGTGGAACCATGTTTCCTTCAATGCATAAGGCTTTTTCTTCGAAATATAATTTTGCTCCGAACTCGGTCAAGAAATAATTTCCCAACATACACTGTTGTGTCAGGTTTTCTACAATTTGGAAGCTGAATGGTTTTCTGAACTTACTCATTTCGACTCTGAACGTTCCTACACCGATATTTTTCAAGCGATGCCCGCTGGCTGAAATGAGTGGAATGCGGTCTTTTTGATCTCCTGAAAATCTGAGGGTTTGATCCTCTGCAATTTTGTCAAAGAACTCCTTTGAAATTAGCGAGATGTCTGCTCCAGTATCCACAAGTGTGCATGCTTTTTGATTACAGATTTTGAGCCAGCACATGGGTGTGTTAGGTTTGATGCGAATTTGTTGAACTCGGTCCTGTTTCTGTTTCCGTTTTTCGGGGTCTCGTTTCCTCCTGATATTTTTCCTTTCCTTCCTTTGTGGTTCCGGTTTCTGTTTCTGCTTACTTTCAGCTCCACCGTGGTGGCCGTTCACAACGGAGCTTTTTAGTTTCCCGCCTGTCTAGGGGGATTTGGGCAGGAACGGCACTGCCAACCCAGGTGTCGGGTTTTTGCGCATTTGATGCATATCGGCCGACCATCGGTGGTCCATTGGAATGATGGACTGGACGGATTTGGCTGTTGTGGCCTCCAAACTCTGGGGCCTGCAGGGGGCGCGCGACGGAGGAGGTCCATAGCTGGGTCCGGGGACATAAGGTCGTGGTGGTCGCGGATACTGCGGGTAGGATGGGTGGAATACTCGGGGTCCAGGCTGAGGCTGGGTTTGTGGTTTTGGGGGTCCAATTTTTGCGCTGCGAGCTTCGACACCGTTTCGCCCAGAGATACCACTAATTTCTCTAATTTGTCAATTCGATCATTTCCTGATTGAATCACATCGACGTCCATTGGCTCATCTTCCTGTTTCGGGATTCCCCTAGTCAAAAGAAACGTTCGCTCCAAATTTTGTTCGCATACTGCGAATTGTATCGCTTCTTCTAGATTCCGGAAGGGGTGTCTGTACAACTTGGCGGCCAGCTGGTTACTTTGCACGCCCTTATTAAAGATGTCTATTAGTATTTCCTGCGTGGCAGTGCTGTTCAATTCTGTGTACGCCTCTTTGGCTAGGGTGAGGATTCGTTCCGCAAAATTCTGAACGAGTTCAGATCGGTGTTGTTTTAACTTTCGTAAGGCTTCCTGAGAGCATTTTTGGTCTGCAAGATCTGAATATCTTTCTTTCATAATTTGTTTGATCTCTACCCACGTCAAATTTGGTTGATGAGTTAGCATACGTTGCAGAAATTTAGCTGCAGGTCCACCGAGGGTTTTCAGACAGATTATTCTTAGCTGTTGGTCGTCCATGCTGAAGCTGATGCAATCCAGTTGTTTGATCCAGTCACACATTTTATAATGGCTTTCTCCGGTAAATGGTTTTATGTTCTGGCTCATTCCTTGAGCGCGCATCTCCATCCTTATCTGGTTAAAGCTCTATCAGTCAATCTTTCAAAAGTAATTTCGGTCATGATTCTTTACTTTACTTAGCTCTCAGTATTCTACTAAATTTAATTTTCGCAAGTTTTGTGAAGAAACTGTCTATTATGTTTCCCAATTCACGTAAAAATTAACACGCAGTATTCAGTACACAGCGAGCATTTCACTATACAATCCTATGACAATTCTATCGGTGGTCAAAATTGGAACGGGTGTATTTGGAACGATTTTCGGGATTTTCCCGGGCTTACTGAATTGCTGAGGTAGCCGTTTCTCTTCCTCGTCCTGCAGAAAAGCGTGCTGTAGTCTTATCTGGTCACGTCACGGTACCAGATGTAGGGAAGTCTCGTTGGCAGCGTGATATAGCCTACGAGACTGGCGTCGCGATAACTTCCCGTTCAAAGTATGGCGGTACGTTTTTGGCTTTACATTTGTGGTTAAGGTAAGCAAGGGCCGAAAGGTGACAAGTGCCGACAGCAATTTTGTACTTTCTGTCGACACTACAACAACGGTTTACAACGGCAGGTATGACCTGTGCGCGGCAGCCGCTCAGTCGGTTCTCTCCGCAATCCCGGCCGGCACCCGCCGCCGGGAGGTAGCGGTCCCCTGTCGGCCGCCGTGATTGGCTGCCGCATTAATGACGGGGCGCCATGGCCGACCGCGTTTGACGTCACAACATTACGACAGCAGTGGCCACCACCTGTGGGCCGACTCAATCGGCGTATTTCTATCGGCTGAGGGCCACATAACACAAGTAAAACATGAACAATGTTACACTAACACCACGGTTAACATCAGAGTTCGTTGTGTAACCTGGTCAAGTCAGCAGCATGTTCGCATCCGTGGGCGCTAGCTGAACGGATAGTCGGCGCGTCCCAAAGCACCAGACCACCACCACCACCGTCGCACTCATCTTACCGGTCTGTTCTCAGATAGCCTGGACGTCAGACTTCTGAGATTTGCAACAAAAATAGTGGTCTAGTATTTATCGACAACGTGATCATCATGCGCACTACAGTTAAGAGAGCGTTTACAAGCAGCTCAGTTACTATAGATGAAATGTATTAAGTACATCCCATGTGCAGAAACAAAACTGCTGAGTATTACTCTGAATGTCAAATCATATTGATGACCGACGTTTTCTGGATACGATGACCTGAAAACTCTCATAGAAGTCGATCCTCTGAGATTGTCACGTGAACTACAACTATTTTCCATATGCCTATTCTATATAACATCTGTGTATCTACCATCACCACCTTTATGTGTCAGGCTCTGTAATGCACTGTATCGGAGCCAATCACTTTCCGTGACGTGATAAAACAAAGCGCTCTGGATACTCCTCCCTGGGAGTTACTGTCACGGACAATTGATGTTACTCTGAGCGAAAACTACAAACGTAATACCCTACCTCAGGAGTTCCGAACTGAAGCTCTGGACCTCATTGCGTCCTACGTCGGTTACAAGACAACATACACGGACGGTTCAAAGATTGAAACTGGTGTTGGCTCGGCGTTTGTTAGCGGCTCCGCCACACGATCTTTTACGCTACCTGTTCAGGCATCAGTCTTCACATCCGAGTTAGTAGCCATTAACAAAGCTTTGTGTTTTATACAAGTATCTGATGTATATTTTATACAAGTACCATCAGTAGTCTTTTGGCACTGATATGTTTTAATTCATCACACTCCATTGTCCAGGAAATAGTTTTACGGTTGACGTCACTACGTGTAGAGGGTAAGACTGTGGTTATATGCTGGATTCCAAGCCACGTCGGTATATTAGGGAATGAGGCCGCTGACGCGGCTGCAAAGCGAGCAGCACAGAAACCATGTACACGTTATATGCCCATCCTTGCTAGATATATATATCCCGTCATCAAAGATTATGTTTTTCGTGAGTGGCAGGTGCTTTGGGACGCGGTCCGTGAAAACAAGCTTAGGATATTTAAGCCTAGCATCGGCCAGTGGTCCTCGTGCTCGCGTAGGATTAGGCGAGACCAGGTGACACTGTGCCGCTTACGCATTGGCCACACGTACGCAACGCACATATATATTCTTTGTGGTGATGATGCGCCCATGTGCCCGAGATGCCAAGGACGCCTTTCAGTGCGTCACATCTTAACCTCATGTCCTCAGCTTTCTGATGTTTACAAGCACTACTTTGGTCGATCGCAGCCACTGTCAATTCGTGACGTTCTGGGGGATGAATCGGTCGCGATCAATTCTGGTCAATTGTTTCACTTTCCTTTGAAGGTAAACTTCAATTCTATATATTCTCCGGTCTAATCCCTTGTACGGGATCAAGCTCGCACACTACGATTGTTTAGGATTGACACAGATTAAATAATTTTGTTATGGGCGCTGTATAACCAATGCAGTTGATGCGCCCTAAAACCCTAATAACCAACCAACCAACTATTTTCCATATGCAAGTATATATTTACTGCGTACAACATGTACTCCACAGCACATAAATATAGAGCACAGCACCACCTTTGCTCAGGACCAGCTTAATGATGTAAATGTACGCCTCATGTCACATATGCCCTTCATTACATATCGTCCCCAGACTTTTAGGGCACCTCGCAGCTGAGCAGAGGAGCGGCCAGTTAGCGTCGCGTCGTTGTGTGTGGAGATGTCCGCCGGACGGCTGGCCACCGTGGTCCAGCGCCTGTGGAGATGTTCGCCGGACCGCTGGCCGCCGTGGTCCAGCGCCTGTGGAGATGTCCGCCGGACGGCTGGCCACCGTGGTCCAGCGCCTGTGGAGATGTCCGCCGGACCGCTGGCCGCTGTGGTCCAGCGCCTGTGGAGATGTTCGCCGGACCGCTGGCCGCCGTGGTCCAGCGCCTGTGGAGATGTCCGCCGGACCGCTGGCCGCCGTGGTCCAGCGCCTGTGGAGATGTTCGCCGGACCGCTGGCCGCCGTGGTCCAGCGCCTGTGGAGATGTCCGCCGGACCGCTGGCCGCCGTGGTCCAGCGCCTGTGGAGATGTTCGCCGGACCGCTGGCCGCCGTGGTCCAGCGCCACGATGTGCAAGTGACTCGCACGGGCGTCGGGTCCAACTCGACTCCACACGTGGGTGGTTCCTTTCACGGCTAGAATGGTATAATGTCTAGCTACGGAGGAACTAGGGGTCTGTTCCCGCGCCCTCATCGGGAATGGGTTGAGCGTCCATTTCCTCTACCGGCCGTTTCCGCGCCTCATCCGGAATTGGTTTACCCTCATCGAACCTCAACCGGACGAGAAAAACCTAATCCGGCCGGTCGGCGGTTGAGGAAGCAATACGACAACCTTGCCGCAACAGTGGCGTTCAGCATAAAATAATTTATTTAACCTGACTTAGGCCAGGAGCACAGTCACTGGGTTGTATATGTCGCACTTCCTTTATTTTAGAGCTGTTTTTGGAAGAAATCCAAGAGACATGGGATATGTGATGGATATGAGCAGTCACCCATGCTTTATGTCACCAACTACACTACTTTGTCTCCAGTGCACTTCGGGAGCATCCAATGCGCTAGTGTAAATCGGAGCTGGGCGTCTTAAATTTGATGGGTAAATTGCAGTGGTTTCCGCATGCGATAGGATGAGCGATAAACGATAAACGATAATTATCGCTGTTAAGTAAATCGGTTATCGTTATCGTTTATCGCTAAATTTTCAAAATTATCGCTCATCCACTTATCGCAAGTTCCAAAAATTATGAACGATAAACGATAAAATGTAAAACGGGATGATGGAAAAATGGAAGACGATCGACAGTGTATGCCGCGCGACAGTGTGTGTGCGCAACCTGTTGCCATCTGCTAAGTGTACAGATCTGTCAGACGGCCGACGGGTGGTATAAATTTGCGCGGCGGGCCGGGCAGAGGTCAGTCACAGGGGGTCCACTCCCGCATATCTGGCAACTATCCAAATCTTCAGGTTAAAATAAGCCTATTTTCAAAGTTAATCGTCATTGAGATAATTGGATTATTTCATTATCATTTGAAAATAGCATTCTGTACTCAGTGTAAAGAACTTGAAATAACATGTAGTTATTGATTGAGGCTTATTTTCAAAAAACCTTTAAGAACTGGCATTGTTCTACACTCCCGCATATCTGGCAACTATGCATATCTTCAAGTTAATATTAGCCTATCTTCAAAGTTAATCATAATTGAGATAATTTTATTATTTCATTATCGTTTGAAAATAAAATTGTTTACTCAGTATAAAGAATTTGAAATAAGATTTTGTAGTTATTGATTGAGGCTTATTTACATAAAACCTTTAAGAACTGGTAGGGACGATGGACATACGAGGGTTTGTCAAAAGCATATTCCTCGCGCCGCAAAACAGACGACGTTACGCATGACGTACGAGGGTTTATCGAAAGTGGTTGCGTCGAAAATATAATTACTTCTGCCGGTATGTCGGTACTTACGGAGTGACAGAATATATGTACTTCCACTGTGCTAAGCGTTGTCTTGGACATTGGCGAATATTGGGATATACAATAAGTAGGTACCTATTGAAGACAATGTGTTAAAGTAGCCTATAATTGGTCTGTAGCTGGGCCAGATGTCTCAAGCACCGAACCATCATCCAACAAAGCGGCGGACTGAATGCGTCCACGGCGCTGAGTGTACAAGCGGCCGCTGAGTGTACTGCGCTTTTGCGGCGCTTGGTCATCTTGGTGAGTCGGAATCAGTGCCCCTCAGCGACGGGGCTGCATGGCAGCTGGGGTTTGCATGGTGCCAGGTATGCAACACCAGCATCTGTACGCGTCCATTTCTTGTAAACACTAATGCTATTTGTACTCTGTTTTGGACCTTGATTTTGGACGTGAAAATAGGTCAGGGGCGGACTCCGTGCCACTGAAAATCGCGTATATTCTGGACGTTATCGCTGTTAAAAAAAAACAATTATCGTTATCGTTTTATCGCTATCGCTGTTAATTTTGTGAAAAATTTTTATCGTTTATCGTTTATCGTTATCGCAAACCTTTCTTATCGTTTTATCGTTATCGCAGGTCCGAAAATTAGTTATCGCGGAAAGCACTGGTAAATTGTAGGTTCAGTCATGCATGTTAATTTCAATGCATTTGAGGAGACATCCTTGCTGGTATGCATCCATGCTTTTTGTTTGCATCCCTGTATGTATCGGTGGCTGAAGGAGGAGCTCCTTGCCGTAATGAGAAGGTGGTGTGCCATCCACATGGGAAGGTGGTTTCCCTCTGATGCACGGTCGTTGAATATTTATGAAAATTTTTGAACGGGGGGGGGGAATATATGAAGACAATAGCCGAGTCCAAATGAATTGGAGGGCACACTCCCTAGGATCAAATGTTAGCAGTTAAAATTATTAGGGGAGAGCAAACCAACATTAAATGGCACTTGCCCCCTAAAAAAGCAACACCCCTGCTCAAACGGACAACCCATCAAGTACACCGTACTACTTGAGTGCCCATCGCTTAAACGGTCTCGTCCCAAGGTGCCCCTCTCAGAGTAAAAGACGCTCATTCAGTATGCTCCAGTGCAGTCCCCTTCCCCCGCTTCATTAATATTCTTCTGAACGAGAGCGTCAAGGGACTTCCGCAACAGCACCGCTCCGAGAAAATTGCTCCCCTCCAAACGAGTACCTGCCTCCCCGCCCTTGAACATTTCTGGATCCGACCTTGGAATAAATGCTTTTTGAGTTCCTGAAGCAGCACAAGCAATCGTCATCCACTGTGGGTCAGCTTCCCGGTCGGAGTCGGAATCAGAAAACATAGCCTGCAGCGTGCTTTATTCATCCTCCAATAGCTGCTGCACCATATGATTCATTGGGCTTTCACAACAACAAATAAGTATATCAATCAATACAAAATATCGGCACTGTTACGTGCGAGATCGGAGCAAGCGACAGAGAATGCCACTGATTTGCACATATGCGT
>JAOTOM010004869.1:537500-540691 GCA_034440615.1 Ashinkailepas kermadecensis
TTATGCCCGATGTAGTGAGTTATTTTGCGTGATTACGCTGGCACAGTTGTCCTGTCATTTCTAGTTTGTTCTTAAGATGAGAAACAAAACAACATATGGATGATGCGCTTATTTCCGCGATTGTTTCATCTAGCTGGATGATTAGTACTTCATTTCTTCGTGATTAATAAACTCAGAATTAGATCAAGTCCGTTTCCTGAAAGGTGGGTAAAGCATTCCACGAGTCATTACCTTCAACTGCTTTGCATGTCTGCATCCTAGTGCCGTCACTACCACACCACACTGCCGTCACTACCACACCACACTGTCGTCACTACCACACCACACTGTCGTCACTACCACACCACACTGCCGTCACTACCGCACCACACTACCACACCACACTGCCGTCACTACACACCACACTGCGTCACTACCGCACCACACTACCACACCACACTGTCGTCACTACCACACCACACTGCCGTCACTACCGCACCACACTACCACACCACACTGTCGTCACTACCACACCACACTGCCGTCACTACCACACCACACTGCCGTCACTACCGCACCACACTACCACACCACACTGTCGTCACTACCACACCACACTGCCGTCACTACCGCACCACACTACCACACCACACTGTCGTCACTACCTCACCACACTACCACACCACACTGTCGTCACTACCACACCACACTGTCGTTACTACCGCACTACACTACCACACCACACTGCCGTCACTACCACACCACACTGCCGTCACTATCACACCACACTGCGGTCACTACCACACCACACTGCCGTCACTACCACACTACACTGCCGTCACTACCACTCCACACTGCCGTCACTACCACACTACACTGTCGGCACTATCACCACCACACTGCCGTCACTACCACACTACACTGTCGGCACTACCACACCACACTGCCGTCACTACCATACCACACTTCCGTCACTACCACACCACACTACCACACCACACTTCCGTCACTACCACACCACACTACCACACCACACTTCCGTCACTACCACACCACACTGCCGTCACTACCACACTACACTGTCAGCACTACCACACTTCCGTCACTACCACACCACACTGCCGTCACTACCACACCACACTGCCGTCACTACCACACCACACTGCCGTCACTACCACACCACACTGCCGTCACTACCACACCACACTGCCGTCACTACCACACCACACTGCCGTCACTACCACACCACACTGCCGTCACTACCACACTACACTGCCGTCACTACCACACTACATTGCCGTCACTACCACACCACACTGCCGTCACTACCACTCCACACTGCCGTCACTACCATTCCACACTGCCATCACCACCACACCACACTGCCGTCACTACCACACCACAATGCCGTCACTACCACACTACATTGCCGTCACTACCACACCACACTGCAGTCACTACCACACCACACTGCCGTCACTACCACACTCCACACTGCCGTCACCACCACACCACACTGCCGTCACTACCACACCACACTGCCGTCACTACCACACCACACTGCCGTCACTACCACTCCACACTGCCGTCACTATCACACTACATTGCCGTCACTACCACACTACATTGCCGTCACTACCACACCACACTGCCGTCACTACCATTCCACACTGCCATCACCACCACACCACACTGCCGTCACCACCACACCACACTGCCGTCACTATCACACTACATTGCCGTCACTACCACACCACACTGCCGTCACTACCACACCACACTGCAGTCACTACCACACCACACTGCCGTCACTACCACACCACACTGCCGTCACTACCACACCACACTGCTGTCACTACCATTCCACACTGCCATCACCACCACTCCACACTGCCGTCACCACCACACCACACTGCCGTCACTATCACACTACATTGCCATCACTACCACCCACACCGCCGTCACCACCACACCACACTGCCGTCACTATCACACTACATTGCCATCACTACCACTCCACACTGCCGTCACCACCACACCACACTGCCGTCACTATCACACTACATTGCCATCACTACCACACCACCCTGCCGTCACTACCACACCACACTGCCGTCACTACCACACCACACTGCCGTCACTACCACACCACCCTGCCGTCACTATCACACTACATTGCCATCACTACCACTCCACACTGCCGTCACCACCACACCACACTGCCGTCACTATCACACTACATTGCCATCACTACCACACCACCCTGCCGTCACTACCACACCACACTGCCTTCACTACCACACCACACTGCCGTCACTACCACACCACACTGCCGTCACTATCACACTACATTGCCATCACTACCACACCACCCTGCCGTCACTACCACACCACACTGCCGTCACTACCACCACCCACTGCCGTCACTATCACACTACATTGCCATCACTGCCACCCACACTGCCGTCACCACCACACCACACTGCCGTCACTATCACACTACATTGCCATCACTACCACACCACCCTGCCGTCACTACCACACCACACTGCCGTCACTACCACACCACACTGCCGTCACTACCACACCACACTGCCGTCACTATCACACTACATTGCCATCACTACCACACCACCCTGCCGTCACTACCACACCACACCGCTGTCACTACCACACCACACCGCCGTCACTTACCACACCACACTGCCGCACATCACGGCCACACTACATTGCCATCACTACCACTCCACACTGCCGTCACCACCACACCACACTGCCGTCACTATCACACTACATTGCCATCACTACCACCCACACTACCACCCACACCGCCGTCACCACCACACCACACTGCCGTCACTATCACACCACACTGCCGTCACCACCACACCACACTGCCGTCACCACCACACCACACTGCCGTCACTACCACACCACACTGCCGTCACCACCTCTACACCACACTGCCGTCACTACCACACCACACTGCCGTCACTATCACACTACATTGCCATCACTATTATCCATCCACACTCGCCGTCACCACCACACCACACTGCCGTCACTACCACACCACACTGCCGTCACTACCATTCCACACTGCCATCACCACCACTCCAGCACTGCCGTCACCACCCACCACCACACTGCCGTCACTATCACACGGCATTGCCATCACTACCACACCACCCCGCTGTCACTACCACACCACA